>ML677384.1:76377-196112 GCA_007922305.1 Dermatemys mawii | reverse complement strand
TGAAATGCTGAAATAAACTGGTTAGTCTCTAAGGTGCTACAAAGTCTTCCTCGTCTTAATGAGCTATAAGGAGACCAGAAACCAAGGACTTGGGAGTCTCAATCTTCCCTGAAGTCTCACTCTAAGTTACTCTTGCTTCTCTTATGAAGAAAAAAGGCTGTTAAACCCACTTTGTGTGTCTTAATTCACAGTCCCAAAAGACTGTCAAAAAGATTTGTGGAAAACAAGGAAGATATAAAACAAATTCAATTCACTGAATGTAGGCCTCTGAAGAAGGGATGGGAAAGCACTGCTAAAAATTTTAGTTTATTCATTTCCTAGGGTGCACAAAAATTACCTCCACCTTTTAAGATGAAGCCCATATGAAACTGACTTCCTCAAAATTAGGAGCACATTTAGATTTTTGTAATTTTAATTTTGAAACTCTGGGAGCAATTTGTGATGCCACAATATGAGAATACTTTTGGGAAAAAAGCAAATTGCTATGCTAATTAAAGCAAATCAAGTTATGATAAAGTTACAATTTATGGTAGGAACAAGGATTCTGGATTGCTTTAAAAGAATCAGATGTAGTAGACTTCAGTAAAGAATGGGCTTCTTCTTCTAAAGAAAAAAACCATATATGAATAGGAACTTCTTTAATACACTAATCAAAAAACAACACACATGCTTACTCACATTGAAAGGTGGAGAATTTAGATTAGATTCCAAGCATATATAGTGAATCTTTCAAAGTACCCGACTCCCCATAAACACACACAAATAGAAGACACTTTGCCTACCCTGGTAACCTATCAGCCATATCCAACAAGATGCTCCTCCATTCTGTTTGCTGGAAACGCCAGATATGGGCTGTTCCATCTCTGCTGCCACTTATGAACCTTAAAATAAATGTAAAAGATATTATCTAGTACACAAAAGTAGATGTTCACAGTATTTCTACTTAAAAACATACCCAGAATTCTGGGGGCATAAATAGAATGTTAAATAAAACCTACAAAATGGAATAATGACCAAAACAAGTTATCTTTCCAATCTAGGCTTAGACTCTCCAATGACCCAAACTCGGGCTTTAGCTGGGAAAGAAGCCTAAGAAAAAGATGAGCTTTCTGTGTGAGCTCAAGGTCAACAAATTTGAGAACCGGCAGACCAACAGAAAAGCAAGTTCTGAGTTAAGGAATCTTCATGAAAAACCTGTCTCCAAGTCCTTCCTTATTAAATCAAACCCCTTAGCTCAAATGCTACGGCATCAGAGAAAGGCAGCCTGAGATATCCAGGATGTAATCCAGGATTTAATCCACGTAGGGCTTTACAGATCAAAAATATTTTAAAACTGCACTGGGAAACGAATTGCAACAAAGGGTAGATTTATGCCTGAGCTCCATCCATATCCCGCATGGGAAGCGCAGCTAAGCAAGAAAGATTATTTTACAGATTATAATTTCTGGATTGCATAAAATAGTAGCCCCATATAGACAGCACTGGATTACTGCAATATGAAAGTGTCAAAGACAGGGATTACTACAGTAAGAGCCATATTTAGAAGGAAAAACTGCAACCTCCAGGACGTGAGGATTAAAAAAGCATTCTTAATCACTTATCTAGGTCTCCAGGAAAAACCAAAATTTTGCAATTTATGGTTCCAATTGCAAGTATACCAGGAGAACTAAAAGACACAAATATATTTTGATTTATCTATATGCCACTCAGTTATTGTCTTGAATCTTTTTTTGCATTTAAAGTAATAAGATCATCCCATTCATTTTATTATAATACAACAGCAGCACTTAGGTATTTTTCATGCAGCCATACTTTTCTGCAAAATCCTTTTTCTGTAAAACCCTACTTAAGAAAAAAATTTGAAATGATTTCATACAATTTTATTAAAGAAATCACTGTTTCCAGATCCTGCTTTCATTTCCTGATCAAAACACATTGCAAAATTAGGGTTGTTTGCTGAAGCCACGAGCAAAACAAAAACAGCTGAGCAGACAGCAGTGCAGTGTCATAGCAGTATTTGGCACACTTCACCAACTAAGTATTTCTTAGACTGCAAGTTCCTTGGTGCAGGAAAAAACAGTTTATCATTTCTCTTAGCTGATGTTCTTTGAGATGTGTTGTTCATGTCCATTCCAATCAGGTGTGTGCGTGCGCATGTGCGCGACAGCCAGAATTTTTTTCCCCTAACAGCATCCGTCGGGTTAGCCAATGAGATCCCTGAATTTGCGCCTTCATGGTGCTCAATATAGAGCCCTACAGACCTGCCACCCCTTCAGTTCCTTCTTGCCGGCTACTCCAGCAGAGTGGTCAGAGAGTGGGTATTGGAATGGACATGTAACTGTCTTCGAGATGTGTTCAAGGAGTAATCATTTTTCTTCAAGTCCTAGTTCATGTCCATTCCAGTCATGTGACTCTCAAGCCAAGTTCAGGAGGTGGGGTCGGAGCTGTCCACTGACTGGAGTACTGCTCTTCTGAAAGCTGCATCATCTCTTGCCTGCTGAGTAATCGCATAATGTGCGGCCAAAGAATGTATGGAGGATCAAGTCGCCGCTCTACAGATTTCCTAGGTGGGAACCTGAGCCAGAAACGCTGTAGATGAAGCCTGCGCTCTGGCAGTGTGCGGTGATCGGAGGTGCAGGAACACCTGCCAGGTCACAGCACTCACGGATACAGGACATAATCTATAATGAGATGCATTGGGATGAAACTGGCTGAACTTTCTTCCTGTCTGCCACGAACAACTGGACCAACTTTCTGAACAGTTTTGTTCTCTCAAGGTAAAAGGCCAGCACTCTGCGAACATTCAGAGAGTGGTGTCTCTGCTCCCTGCCGCTGGAATGAGGTTTAGGATAGAAAACCAGGAGGAAGATGACTGGTTGATGTGAAACTGCGAGGCAACCTTCAGGAGGAAAGCAGGGTGAGGCCTGAACTGAACCTTGTCCTTAAAAAAGAACACAGTGTATGGTGGGTCTGATGTCAGGGCCCTGAACTCAGACACCCTCCTGGCCGAGGTTATTGCTACCAGGAACGTTACCTTGTAGGAGAGGTAGAGCAGGGAGCATGTTGCTAAAGGCTCAATGGGAGGCCCTATGAGCCTAGAAAGGAGCAAGCTGAGGACCCAAGCAGGGACTGGTTGACAGACATGCGGGTATAATCTGTCAAGTCCCTCTAGGAATTGGCTACCCATGGGGTTAGCAAAAACCGAGAGGCCCGGCACACCTGGGAGGAAGGCCAATATGGTGGCTAGGTGCACCTATATAGACGGCAACAAGAGACTCCCCTACTCCCACTTCAGATAGAGAAGGGGTCCAAAATGTGTGGCACCAAAGCCAGCACCGGGGGCAAATGGCACTGCGCCAAACAGACTGAAAATCTCTTCCACTTGGCAAGGTATGTGGCTCTCAGAGGGTTTTCTACCACCAAGGAGGACCTACCTAACCTGGTCTGAACAGGAAATCTTCATGGATTAAACCATGGAGCTTCCACACCATAGGATGGAGTGACTGGAGGTTGGGGTGTTGGCGACATCTGTGTTCTTGTGTGAGAAGGTCTGGGGAGAGCAGCAAGGCAATCAGGGCGCCTGCTGACAGGTCTATCAGGGATGTGAACCAGTACTGATGGCGCCAGGCCGGTGCTATCAGTATGACCTGAGCTTCATCTCTGCAGATCTTGAGCAGCACCTTGTGAATGAGCAGTATGGGTGGAAATACATATAAAGAGAACACCTCCGCAGGAGAACTGCTGGCACTTCCTGTTGCGTCGCGTTTCAAAAGAAGTCTATCGGGGAAACCCCCACCACTGGAAGATTGAAATTGCAATGTCTGAATGAAGGGATCACTCATGTCTCTGGAACGATCTGCTGAGGTGATCCGCCAGCTTGTTCTGAATCTCGGGGACGTACAATGTGACCAGGTGATGTTCTACACAGAAGTCCCATAACATGAAGACTTCTTGGCACAGGAGAGAAGAGCCTGCATCCCCGTTTGCTGATATACAACAACAATGTTGTATTGCTCGTCATGACTAATACACATTGTCTGATTAGGTAAGGACAGAATGTTTGAAATGCTAGGCGCACCACTCTCAGCTCTCCGACACTGATGTGGAGATGCAGATCTGCTTGCAGCTAGAGGCCTGGAGTTCTGCAGTCTCCCAAATGAACTCCCCAGCCCAAGTTGGATGCGTCCATCACCAATGACAGAGATGGGTTTGGGGCAGCAAAGGGGACTCCTGAGCACACCTGCTGTGCATACCGATCTACCATCAGAGCGAGTTGAGGACCAGGCGAGGCAGGGTCATGATCCTGTCCAAATTGTCCCGGGTGGGGGACAGACTGATGCAAGCCACGACTAGAGTGGCTGAAGCAGAGTCTAGTGTGCTGCACCACATCGGTGCAGTCTGCCATGTGCCCGAGAACTTTCAGGCAGTTTCTCGCTGTAGTGGTAGAAGGCCATATGCCCTGGCATGGGTCGAGTCCAGTACTGCCCCTACAAACTCTATCATCTGGAGAGGAGACAGTCTATTGTGCTTCGTTTAGGAGTAGATGCAGTCTTTCAAAGATGGCTCTGATAAATGTGACCCGAGTTTCCACTTGAGTCCTGGAGCAGACTTTGATCAGCCAGTTGTCGAGGTTCAGAAACACCTGTACCTGGTGCCTCAGCAAGAACACAGCAACAACTGCCATGCACTTGGTGAATACTTGAGGTGCCTCTGACAGGCCAAACGTGAGGACAGTAAAATGACAGTGGGTCCCATTGACCACAAACCTGAGGTACTTCCTGTGGGAAAGTATGTATCTTTTAAGTCGAGGGCGGCATACTAGTCTGCTGGATCTAGTGAGGAAGGCGGAGGGCCTGATGTTAATGCCATCGGTGCCTGCGTCATAGTCAATGTCAACAATGGTTCCGGCGCGGGAGATAGGTGCGAGGACACTGCCAAAGTCGGAGTTGAGCACAATGCCAGAGTCAATGATGGTGCTGGTGTCAGAGGCATTGGCATGTGGGCAGGCACCAAGGGTAGATGCATAGATGATGGCAGGACAGAGATGGCTGAAGCCACAGAAGACATTGCTGAGTGGTGATCTTCAATTCCTCCCTGTCCTTGGTGAAAAGCCCAGAGGGTCCAGAAGGGCCACTGAGGTGGGTTCTGCCACCGCGGAGGCCATACCTGGAGTTCCCTCCTGTCTCTGTCCTGGACCTTGATCTGCAGCTCCTGCTTCTCCTAGAGCGATAGGAGTCGGTCTCTGAGTCCAAGGTCTCCGAGACTGAAGACCATGGAGGAGCCAAGCCTCGGTGTCTTGACTGTCAAGAGCTCAGGAAGCAGGTCAGCTCTCTGTTCAAGTGAGACAGCGCTGAGGGACATGGTGAGGGGGACCACCTCGATATCATAGCCAGATTCCCTCTAATTGCATCAGGGGGAGGGCAGGGCGGATCTGCCAGCATTGAACGTTCTTCCCTCCTTTGGGAGGAATAAGGGGGTCGAGAACAACACCATAAGGTGCAGGAGGTCCCGAGTGGCTTGGTAAGCCTCCAGTTTCAAAGGGAGCTATAGCTACTGTGTAGGGACCAGCGATCGAAGGGGGACCAGACTCAACTGCCTCACTTGGGCAGGAGTCAACATGGCCCCAGCAGGGGATCCAGAACTGTGACCTGCCTGGAGCGTCCCATCTCTCAGTTTAGCCACAGGAAAGCAGCTGTCCTGCTTCTTTTTCTTCTCAGGCTCTGGCAAGTGGGACCGGTGCCTGCTGTCAGCCAGGCCTCGTGAAGTGCCATGACAGTGCCAAGTGTCTGAGGACAAGTCCTTTCTCGGTGCCAAGCTTGACAATGGTGTCGGGGCACTCCACATCGAAGACAAAGCATTAGAGGCCAGGCCCAGGTCGGAGCAAAGGCATGGGGCTGCCTCCATGAGGGTCATCTTAAGCTGCTGTTCCCTTTCTCTAAGGGCTCTAGGGCGGAACTAGCAGCAGATCTTAAAGTGATCCTTTCAGTGGCCCTTCCCTAGGCACCATAAACATGAGGAGTGTGGATTGCTCCTTGGTGTGCGCTTTGCGCAGGCCACACAGTGTTTAAACCCGAGGACTGCGGGATGCCACTTCTCTGGGGAGGCAGAATGGGAGGGACCCCAACAACTCTTTACTAAGAGCTCTAATACTAAGACTAAGGTAACTATACACAGTGAGTAGAGAACATACTTGCTAAGTTCCCGCCAACCGTCACTGACAGTAAGAAGGAAATGAAGGGGTAGTGGGTCAGCAGGGCTCTATATTGAGCGCCATGAAGGCACAACTCCAGGGGGCGCCCAGGCCGACCCAACGGATGCTGCTAGGGGAAAAATCTTCTGGCCATAGTGGATGTATGCATACCCGATTGGAAAGGACATGAACAAGCACTCAAAGAAGAACTGAGTCTATATTTGTCCTTGTACAGCACAAAGGACAATGGAGCCCAAATACTTAGACAACCCTGTGGGCATTATGATAACATTGAATAGTTTCTTCCTACTGCTTCCTTCCCCTGAAGCCTTAAATCCAAGTAGAGGGCTCCTAATGCATATGATGCAGAGGGTAGTGTTCCTAGCACTTAATATGGAAAAGGGGTGGCACAAAAAAGGAAATACTAGAGCTGATAAGCAGACTAAATGGAGAGTATGCCCTGCAAGACTGGACTATGTACAGGGAAACTGATGGCTCAGATGAGGGGAAGGGAAAGTGCCTGTGATGTAACAGGACACTAGCAGAATGTACAGCACATTTCTAGCTGTGGGAAGAGAAGCAAGTTCTGGAAAGTGTGTGTAGCAAGGAGGTTGTGGGCCAGGAGGGAGGGGGAAGGAAAGGAGATCCTGGCAGCGTCGAAGAATGAGTCATCTACTGTGAGGACCCCCAGTAGCAGAAGCTAAACAAATCCAAGGCGTCTTCCGTTCTCCTGTTACATCAAACCCAATATTAAGGATCTCTCTCCAACAAGCTACCAGAAAGCCAGTTAAACCACCACAAAAACCACATACAAAAATGGGAAAAAAGCAGCTTTTGAAAAATGTTGAATGTGACTGGAAGGATATACTAACATGGACAATCCAGACAGGGTCCTTTCCTTAAATATATGCACTGTTGCTTTGTAAGATTTATGGGTATGGGTTTAAAAACTGCTCAGCATCAGTTAAGTCTGCTCCCATTTAAGACAACAGGGATTTTACTATTGCTTTAAATGGAAGAAGCCGAGTTGGGCCAATGTTTAGTGCTTTGAAAAGCCCACCCTTAATTCTTATTAGAAATATGACAACACTTTCCCATATAGTTAAAAAAAAAAAATCAGCTAATTCAAACAGAAGACATATTAAAATATTCACAGGGAACAAAAGCACATAGCTGAAACTGAAGTGCACACTGCACGCTAGAGAAATGTAGACAATCCTTCAAATTATATCTGTAGCAGATTTTCTTAGCTGAGCACTCCATATCAGTGTGACAGTAGGTATTTAATGCCAAAACATTTAAAGCAGTGGTTCTCAAACTTCTGAGAACCGTGAGCCATTTTTCCTTCCTCGGCTGCCGCGATGGACCCTTGTATGTCTGCCGAAAAGCCGTCAAATAAATTACTTCCGAATTCGGCAGCTATTTTCGGCGGACATGGCGAGTGCTCCCGAAATAGCTCGGCATGTCCACCAAAAAGCCGCCGAATGTGGAAGTAATTCATTCGGCGGCTTTTAAGCAGCAGCAGGAGCTCGCGACCCCCCTGGAAGTGCTCGGCGACCCCCAGGGGGTCGTGACCCCCAGTTTGAGAAACCCTGATTTAAAGGACATATTTACATTTTGGGTTTTACAACATACCTATCACCACTGTTCGAAAACTGAATGCTGTCGACTTTGTCCTGCAAAAGAAAAACGTTTTTAAGAGGTTAGAAGTTAAATTATTTTTAATCAGGAACTTAATTTCTTTTAGAAAAATGTACATAATCTTCTTTACAAAAGAAGTTAACATACAGGATCAGAAAAAAGCATTAGCCAAGTCCCAGAGAATGTGATCTCTTTTGCAACACGCTGCAGAAAATGGTCCCATTTCAGAACAGTTTTGATTAAAGTTTCACAGTACAGAATATTTTTGATCCTAACTGGTACGTATAATTGCAAAGTCAGCAGATCCCTACACAACGACCTTAGTAGAATTTGCTGATGTTCTGATACTAAATTTAAATGCAACTTTTAAAAGAACGGTCCACTTTTTAAACTCATCTTGCTAACACACTTGGAATTAATTTGTGAAAACATTACAGACCCATCAATAAGTAACTTCCCATTAGCAACTATGCATTTAACTCAAATCTGAATTTGGACTTCCACTATCCTAAGCAAGTCAGAATATAAAGGAACTGGTTTCTAGAATCTATATTTGTTCAGAGTAAGCAAGTTCTTCCCTCCCCCCGGCTCCAGACACATGAAATACAATTAGCTATTCATTTTCATCAAGATAAAATGAATGGGCAAGTAGATGATGTACCCATGCCTGAAAATTTGTGAGTTGTGGAAGTCTTCTCTAAAGGTAATGATCAACACTCATCAACTCTTATCAGCCCCCAAAACATATAATTAAAATGAGAAAATTAAAGTATTATTTGGAAAGAAAGCAACTGAAACAGGGATAGAAGACAGATAGTAAGCATTTAAAAAGCCATTAATAATCCTTGGGGGGATAATTTTATAACCACATTTAGACCTCATATCTACAGATAAAATGTAATTCTCATACATCTTTGATAGCCTTACTTACACTCTGACCACTAGTGCACCACAACAAATACCCATTCTAACATTCAAAAGTTCCAAACAGCTTCATTCATTTTAAAAAAATTAACCTGACAGAAAAATGTTCTCTTCTCCTTGGCCTAAATATAGAATCCTCCACAAACCACATCTACTTATGGCCCAGGACACGCACTACCCAATTCTGTACAAGTGATAAGGTTAAGGTATGCTAAAAAGAAACTTATGAGCTCTGGAAATAGTATTTTTACATTCTAAATCAGGCGTGGGCAAACTTTTTGGCCTGAGGGCCACATCAAGGTAAAAATTGTATGGAGGGCCACGTAGAGTAGGGAAGCCTAGTCCCGCCCCCAATCCGACCCCCTCCCAGTTCCCACCTCCCTCAGAACCTTCAAGCAATTCAACCTCCCCTGCTCCCTGTCCCATGACCGCCCCCTCCTGAGATCCTCCCCATCCCTAACCACCCCCCTGGGGCTACACTCCAATCTAAGCCCCGCTGCTCCTTGTCCCCTGACCACTCCCTCTTGAAACCCCCGACCCTAACTGCGCCCTCAGAACCCCACCACCTACCCAAGCCCCCCGGCTCCCTGTCCCCTGACCTCCTCGAGTTCTATCCCCGCATACACCCCGACAGACCCCCAGGACTCCCTGCCCCTTATCCAAGGCACCACTCCCCTTACCATGCCGCTCAGGCCCGCCACAGCAAGACACACTGCCCCGCTGAAGCTTGCAGCACCACCCCCTTACCATGCTGCTCAGAATAGCAGGAGCTTAGGCCCCACTGGAACCAGCCCTGCCGCTATAGCGCTGCCCTGAAGCGGTGGGCCAGAGTGCTGGTGGCGCAGTGCGCTGAAGCTCTGGGAAAGAGGGGGGAAGGTGGGAGAGGGGCTGGAGCAGACTCCCCAGCCAGGAATTCAGGAGCTGGTCAGGAAGGGCCTGAGGGATAGATGTGGTCCGTAGTTTGCCCACCCCTGCTCTAACTGAATGCACCCCTACCCAACAAGACAATTCTTGTTTCCAACCCTGAAAATTACCAAGGTATCTGCCTTTAAAACTGACATGTAGAGGCGTTTTAAACATATTTAAGAGATACAAAACTAAGAGTCCTGTACAGCTGGACTCATGGTGCTAAAGGTGCCTTACTTCACAGGCGAATAATACATAAAAAAATTTAAAAACTCAAACCCCATTTTATAAAGCATGTTCACATTAGATACCGCACTTTCATGTATTAAGGTTTATTGTCACAAAAGTAATGTAACCATCCCCAACACATGCTCATAAAACCGTGGTCCTATGGAATTACATATTACCTGCTCCTCCATCCCTACCCTCATTCTCTCTGCACACACATATCCAAAAAGTGGTATAGTACACAAATTAAGAAAGCAAGCATGCTTGCTGGTCTACATTCCTCTAATGCTTCTGCACCCATAATAGAGGATAGATATCTGGTTCCTACAGGACATAAGTAATAAACAGAGGAGGAACACTAAATCAAATTACCAAATAAGGCAGCAGTAACACTTACAAGAACCAAAGGAGAGAAGTTAAGTTCTTATGCTACTGGCGAGGACCCAAGATAACGTCTATAAACACAAAGAGCCAAATTCTCACACACCAAGGCCTCCTATCACAGTTCTGCAAGTGTGAAGTAAGGGCAAATGTAATTTATTTTTGCTTTAAGGCTCCTTTACACTTCCAGAGCAGTATAAATATTAATCAGGCCCCAGAGAACATCTATAAAGAAAGGAGACCTCATCTGGAGTACTGTGTCCAGTTTTGGGCCCCACACTACAAGAAGGATGTAGAAAAACTGGAAAGAGTCCAGCAGAGGGCAACAAAAATGACTAAGGGGCTGGAGCACATGATTTATGACGAGAGGCTGAGGGAACTGGGATTATTTCTTCTATAGAAGAGAGGGGGGATTTTTGATAGCTGCTTTCAACTACCTGAAAGGAGGTTCCAAAGAGCATGGATCTAGACTGTTCTCAGTGATACCAGATGACAGAACATGGAGTAACAGTCTCAAATTGAAGTGGGGGAGGTTTAGGTTGGATATTAGGAAAAACTTTCACTAGGAGGGTGGTGAAGCACTGGAATGGGTTACCTACAGAGGTGGTGGAATCTTCTTCCTAAAAGGTTTTTAAGGTCAGGCTTGACAAAGCCCTGGCTGGGATGATTTAACTGGGGACTGGTCCTGCTTCGAGCAGGGGGTTGGACAAGGTGACCTCCTGAGGTCCCTTCCAACTCTGATATTCTCTGATTTTTTTAATTTTTTTTAAACAGGGAAAATGTTAGAAAATACTTAGGCTAGCCATTAAGGAAGTTATTAACAGTAAGAGCAAGTGAAGAGAAAACTGGGCACCATCACTGTAGATACTCAATAGGTTACATAAGCCATTAGGGGAAGCAATGTGGGGAGCAGTCCTATGTCAAATACAAGGAGTCAATCTAAAGCAGCGGTTCGCAAAGTGGGGATTATGTCCTGGTTCCTGGGGGCGGGGGGGGGGGGGGGGTCACGAGCCCGACACCATTGAAATGCCATTGAATTGAATGTTTCCGCTTTCGGTGGCATTTCAGCAGACATACCCATGCACGTGAGCATGTCCGCTGAAGTACATCCAAAGTGACTGTTTCCACTTTCGGTGGCACTTCACACGCATGGGTATGTCCACCGAAATGCCACCAAAAGCGGAAACATTCTATTTGGCGGTATTTCGGCAGACATGGCAGGGTTGTGATCGGAGACTAGATATGTAAAAGGGGTCGCTCAAACAGTAAGTTTGAGAACCATTGGTCTAATGCAACTCAAGCGGCCTTTAGTTGCCCTAGTACTTTTGTTGTAAGTAGAAATATTTATTGAAAATACCCATAAACTGTATTTCTGATAGTCACTGAATTTCAAGTTATAGCATACACTATTGCCAGATTAAATCTAAGTGATAACTGCAATCATTTTAGCATGTATAGCCTATATTTATTAATGCATCACAAATGAAAGTACATACTTATGTCTTGCGTGCATAACATCAGAATCGGATACAAATTCTAATGTTAAGTGTACACTTTCATTTGTGGTGCAGTAATAAATTGCATTTATACTGCTGTAGAAGTGTAAAGGAGCCTTAAAACAAGAACAAACAACATTTACCTTACTTCACACCTGCAGAATTGTATAAGGAGGCCATAGCATATGAAACATACTTAAAATAAAACACATTTAAGATAATATCATTGCGATATGTTCCCTCAATTCATTCAACCCATGTAAGTTTTTCAAGTTACTGTCACTTAGATTTTCAGACCAGTATGCAAAATTTAAATCCAGTAAACTTTTAAAGCCATAATGCTGCTAAAAGCCCCACACACAGTTCTTTAAGTATTTTAAACAGATGACTCGTAGATTTAACAATCTTACTTACAGCATGGCTTTCCAGTTCAGCTATTTTTTCAGGTGTTTCAGAGCCAAAAAAATACATCCTGATAACATGATCTGTACTGCCCGTTGCTAGAAACATACCACCTAAAAATTCAAACAGTAATTAAAAAGCTGATGCGGATAAGAATTTTAATTTGTTACAATATCAGGTAGAACATGATATATTAAAAATCTGACAAGTGTCAAATTTCTTGCTGTTTTCCCACCAATGGGGAGTGAAACTTCATTTTTCTTAACAAACCCTTTTTAGCCATAAAAAATAGTAAAATAAAATCACTAAATTTTAGTGAAAGACTAAAGGAAACTATAATAATGAGAACTTTCTAAAACATGGTTGCAGCTAAAATTATCTACTGTATTTAGAGTAGAAAGTCTTCTACATACTTCAAAAGAGAGTGTTACATTGGTTAATCTTCACTGGAAATACCCACATATTGTAAATTAAATTAAGGGTCAAGCGGAGAGAATTTATAGCAGGGTAAGAGTAAAAAGGTGAAAAAAATCCAGACAACACATTTTTCATTCTTCTGTTTTTGTTTATAAAGGATTCATCCAATTACTGGGAACTGAAGGAAGCACATTCAAAACATACAATACATTAAGCAATGTGCAAAGTGGATGCAAAGCCAATAAATTCACATTTTAAGTATACTGTTGCTCTGTTGTAAGAATGCTGGTCAATTTCAGGGCCTTACAGCTGGGCAGTTTTGGTTACTGGAGAAAAACTGACAGGAAGTCACACTATGTATTTTATTTTCATTATGTACATGTATCCTGTTTCTCTACACAGACGAATCCAACTCTAGAAACCCCAGCTCAATCACCATCTAGAACAGCTACCTTCAGCGCTGTCCCGCTAGGTGACCAACTGTCCTCTTAATGGCTACAGAACCTTCCTCCTCCTGGATGAGCTATCACCCTCCAATCACAAGCCAGAAAAGCAGCAGCAGATTTGTCATAATATATTCAGCCAACTTGCTGTTTTTCTGATGAATCTTCAGAGCATTACTGAATACACAGAGTATATAGACAGACAGACAGATACCCATTGAAAACACAATAAATCATGTAGTTCTCTAGATTGGAGTTATCAATAGGGCATATCAGATATATTCTATAATGTCATGTAAGAGCCCAACGTATTTACAGCTACACTCTTGTTGCCCAACTAGGAGGAGTGCTCCAGAAGCAGCGGATGTGCTCAGCACAGGAGAGGGCAAAGTAACTTGCAAGGTTCCGTTGTAACAAGTTCTTTGTTAAGAAAGTCCTTGTCCATTCTTTCCCAGATGCTGAATGTTATCCATCTGCTGGCCTGATCGGCGCTCTCAGAAGATGCCCTACCTGTCTGGAGCCTGCATCCAAGGTGTTACAGAAAGGTTGCGAGGTTCATGTCCCTCTCTGAGAATTACCCCATACTGCTCATTCACGTGGACACTTATGATACTGCCAGGTATGACCCTAATCAGATCAGCAATGACTGCAGGAATCTGGGAGTAAGTCTGAAGGAGTCAGAGGTGCAGATTTAGATATTATGGAAAACCTAACTACAAGAGTTGTTAAGCACTGGAATAGGCTTCTGCAGGAGATTGACAGGGATTACACATTGGAGGTTTTTAAAAACAGGTTGGACAAACACCTGTCAGGGATGGTCTAGGCATGCCTCGGGGTAGGAGGCTGGATTAGATAGCCTTTAGGTCCATTCTAGCCCTACATTTCTATGATTCTGTAAAACAAGGTTTTGTAGGAAGAACAGGATAAAGTTATATGGATCATAACATTCAATTCTGTTGGAGAGAAATTATAAGACTTATTACAAGTGTAGGACAGTTGAAATTGACAGAATGTTTCTATACATTAGTGGAAAAAAAAATGAAAAAATGGCTAATATCAACATGCGTACAACTTACCAACGCTAAAAGAAGAACAAAGCATCTGAACTCCAGGCCTGGATTTCTCTGTAAACTTCACCGGTCGATTACTTTAAAAGAAAAAAGTTGCTGAAAAACCAGGACATGCAATGTAAAGATTAAAGGTTAACAATCTTCCAGAATCTGAGTTCACACTGCCACAAACACGTGCACAATCACCAATGTCAAGGATCTAAAGTGACATATGTTTTCTTTGTGAGAAGTCAGAATTACAGTAAGCTCAGTTTGATTTTTTTTTTTTTTTTTTTTTAGGGTTGTTGACTAATCAGTTAACTCACGCGATTAACTCAAAAAAATTAATCACACCATTGAACAGAAGACATTGAAATTTATTAAATTTTTTGGACGTTTTCCTACATTTTCATATAGTATTTTATATTGTAACCAAAATCAAAGTGTATATTGCTTATTACAAATATTTGCTCTGTAAAAATGATAGTATTTTTCAATTCACCTCATACTAGTACTGTAGTGCAATCTCTGTTGTGAAAATGCAACTTACAAATGTAGATTTTTTTTCTTACATAACTGCACGCAAAACCAAAACAATGCAACAGAGGCTACAAGTCCACCCCATCCTGCTTCTTATTCAGCCAGTTTCTAAGAGAAAAAAGTTGGTTTATGTTTATGGGAGATAATGCTGCCCACTTACTTACAATGTCACCAGAAAGTGAGAACAGGCATTTGCATGGCATTTTTGTAGTCAGCATTGCAAGGTATTTACATGCCAGATATGCTAAACATTCGTAGGCTCCTACATGCTTTGGACACCATTCTAGAGGACATGCTTCCATACTGATTACGCTCATTAAAAAATGCTTTAATTAAATTTGTGACTGAATTCCTTGGGGGAGAATTGTATGTCCCCTGTTCTATTTTACCTGCATTCTGCCATCTATTTCATGTTATAGCAGTCTCGGATGGATGACCCAGCACATGCTGTTCATTTTAAGAATAATTTCATGGCACATCTGACAAAATGCAAAGGAGGTACGAATGTGAGATTTCTAAAGAGAGCTATTGCACTCGACCCATGGTTTAAGTGTGTCTGAAGTGCTGTTCAAAATCTGAGAGGGACGAGGTATGGAGCATGCTTTCAGAAGTCTTCAAAGAGCAACGCTCTGATGCAGAAACTACAGAACCCAAACCACCAAAAAAAGATGATCAACCTTCTGCTGAAAGCATCTAACTCCAGTAATGAAAATGAACATGCATCAGTCCACACTGCTTTGGACTGTTATCGAGCAGAATCCATCATCAGCATGAACGCATGTCCCCTGGAATGGTGGCTGAAGCATGAAGGGACATAAGAATCTTAAGTGCATCTGGCACATAAATATCTTGCAATGCCAGCTACAACAATGCCATGAGAACACCTGTTCTCACTTTCAGGTGACCTTGTAAACAAGAAGTGGGCAGCATTATCTTCTGCCAATGTAAACAGAATTGTTTGTCTGAGTAATTGGCTGAACAAGAAGTAGGACTGAGATGACTTGCAGGCTATAAAGTTTTATATGGCTTTATTTTTGAATGCAGTTTTTTGTACATAATTCAACATTTGTAAGTTCAACTTTCATGATAAAGAGACCGCGCTACAGTATTTGTATTAAGTGAATTGAAAAATACTATTTCTTCTGTTTTTTACAGTGCAAATACTTATAATAAAAAATATAGTGAGCACTGTACTCTTTGTATTTCTGTGCTGTAATTTAAATCAAGGAACTTGAAAATGTAGAAAACATCCAAAAATATTTCAGTAAATAATATTCTATTGTTGCATGATTAATCACGTGACCATCTTTTTTTTTTAATATATTCATGAATTTATGAATATATACCCTGAAACAGCAGAGGTAATATGGAGTTCCCCACAGTTTGGGTTTTCTCTCCTTTGAGAATCTGATTTACACACTCCACGACATGTCTAATAAGTGCTACGCTGGTGACATTGCACCACGTATGGAGCTTATTCTACAGGAATAAGGTATTTCACAGGATTCTTCAGCTTCATATAATTTTCTTAGGTATAAAACAGATTTAACATTCAAAGTTTTGCAAAGATATGCAACTGTTGAGTAAAAAGCTTAGTTTCATGCTCTGATGATGCAATGTCACCAGCTAAGCATGTGTTGCAATCACTCATGGAACAGACACTGATAAACATGGATCTGGGAGAGATGAAAAGGTAAGATTTTTAATCAGTTATATGCCCAGCTTTGTTAATTAAGAAAAAAAATCCTGCAACTGAAAACCTGTTCTATTCCAAAAATTAACTAAAAATGGAACTGTAGGTTTCCATGTTAAATACCTTGACTTCCAGAACACACGTATTTTGTTTATAACCCCCCCCCCCAAATTATAAAGCAAGAACTGTATCTTATGTTTGTACATCACCCAGCACAATGGGGGCCAAATCCTTAGATTGGCCCCCATTTAAGCACTTTACATTTAATATTATTGTGTCTAATAATAATAATGGACACAATAATATTATATGTAAAGTGCTTTGAGAACTACAGTTGAAATGCACTATAGAAGTAAATATTACTTGTATATATTTTTTAAACTTATTTTTAGATTACTTGCCCTATAAATTAAAACTGGAAAAAAGAGTGAACCTGGAACTTTTCTGTGTCACATATCAGCAAAAGGCTCTTTGGACCAAACTGTGCCTTAGTAACACCTTTGCAACCACACTGCCTTCACTGGCATAGGCATAAGTGATTTCTTTTCACAAGCTGAATTACAGACTTTTTTTGCTCAAGTACTGGAAGTTTCCACATTAGACATACTGGAACAGTTCAACAAATTTGAGTATTCTGTATTAGATATTATGAACACTTCCATGGAATACTGTTAAATATATTCTGATCATGTATTCCTGCTTAGTACTAGGAACAGCCTAATTACTAATTTAGTAATACAAATTGCATATCAAAACTGTAAACTCTGGCAGTTATGAATTGAACATGATAGGAGCATCTTTTCAACACATTTTTACATATAAGTTTCATGAAATGAACAAAAGTAAGGGGTCCCAGAACAACAGGACTGTCAAACTCAAAGATAGCAAAAATATCTTTACTATATGGTATAATATACTAAGATGTTTGATTTTACTTTTCATACAGTATTTCTGATGTCATAAGAAGCTAGTGAATTTGGTTCATTCCACATAGGGTGACCAGATGTCCCGATTTTATAGGGACTATCCTGATTTTTGGGTCTTTTTCTTATATAGGCTCCTATTACTCCCAAACCCATCCCGATTTTTCACATTTGCTGTCTCGATCCTCAGGACAATGAATTGATCAATGAATTTTGTAATGACTGCAGTGTGTAATGGAACTTAAAAATATTCTGTAGGCTGCTGGGTGGGATATTTTAAGCTTTTCTATGTGTAAACATCAAAAGATTTATTCCCCCCCCAAAAACTGCCATCTTATAATCAAAAAAGGGAAGAACTAAACAGCAAACCATTTACATACCTGAATTTCATGGAATCTGCATCCCATTGCCAAAAGCAAACTGTTCCATCTGCACCAGTAGAAACCATGTAGCGCGTGGAGCCTTTGACCATTGGACTAAACTAAAGTCAAAATTATACACAATCAATGTTAAGATAAAAACAGGCAAACTTTTTTTTTCATGACTAGGCTCCCTGCTCGAAATTATTTCATAAGGAAGTTAATTTTACAAATTCATATACTGTTTAAAATTATTCTAGATTCTAATGAATTACGGGAGCAGTTGAAATTCAACTGTTGACACATACAAAGTTATAGGTTCTGAAACTGAAGGTTTGTGTCTTAAATTCCCTTTTTAAGTTGGGTTTATCTTGTGTATTCCAGCCATAACTATATTTAAAAGAAAAAAAGAGGGAAGCGCAAGAGGTGTTTTACTCCTTTAAAAAAAAAAAATCTCAATTGACTGTCACAGTTCCCTGAAAATTTGTCAGTGAATCATTCTAGGTAGCAAACAGCATTCTAAAGATAGTAGAGGAAATCTGCACTAAGCAGGTACTTGTTACAGAGCTTGGCTACACTGGCACTTTATAGCGCTCTAACTTGCTGTCTCAGGGATGTGAAAAATCACCCCCTTGAGCGCAGCAAGTCTGAGCGCTTTAAATGCTAGTGTGGACAGACTCCAAGTGCTGGAAGCCGGGCTCCCAGCACTCGGAGCTAATCCCCTCATGGAGGTGGATTACCAGGAGCACTGGGAGAGCTGTCTCCCAGCACTCCTGCATGACCATACTCGCACTTCAAAGCGCTGCTGCGGGAGTGTTCCCACAGCAGCGCTTTGAAATTTCAAGTGTAGCCAAGCCCTTAAATTCTGTTTTAACCAAGTCAGACACAAACTAGCACTGTAACCATTTACAGGTACTTGCTGCATACATATAAGTTCACATACTGATGCTTTTCTTTAAGAATACTGATTCAAAGCTATTCAAGTGTCTACCTCTTTAAAAAGAACTACACAGGAGCTCTGAAAAGCAACATACATAGTAGTTAACTCTTCCCAACACCAAAAACCTCATGCAATTTTGTAAAAGCAGTATTAAAATCACGAAGCTTGGCCACAGCCAACAAGAAAATTCAACACAATTGTCTTAGGTACAAATATTCAACAATCTACCAGCCTACTCGCATTCTGCATTTTAAAAGTCATGTAT
The DNA here is from genome assembly GCA_007922305.1 of Dermatemys mawii. Classification (NCBI taxonomy): domain Eukaryota; kingdom Metazoa; phylum Chordata; order Testudines; family Dermatemydidae; genus Dermatemys; species Dermatemys mawii. The sequence goes on along the minus strand of ML677384.1, from coordinate 177,315 downwards.
AATGGTTGCTGAGACAAAGCAATGCTTACAAGCACCATAAATTGTGCAGGAATGAAAAGGAACCTCAGCTCCAGAGTGCTGGAGGGAAATAGAATTGGGTGAAAGGAAGCTTATCTTCTATTGATTACTGTAAGACAAGGGGGTGGTAAAGTAGCCAACCTTCCACTCCTCTATCCCAAACCAGCTTCCACTGGTGGCAAATTGTATAAGTTTTCTAATAAATAACCTGTTGTATGATTTGTTAAAAGTGGAATTATAAGGTGCTAACATACGCAATGATTAACACACAGCACACATATTAAAGTACTTTATATATTGAAAGTAGAGAGTGGATTGCCTACTACACACAACAGAACATACGGAATATACTTGTGCATTGTTTGTTCCCAAAATAAGAGTCCCATAGTGGTGTGTTTTAAGGTAAAGTCAGCAACTGTGGACTGCTGTTTCTCAAACATAGGGTGTTTTTCTTAACACATTATCAAATCAATTTAATTCTGAAATATAAAGTTTTAGAATATTTCATATAGGTAAGTTAAAAATAAATTGATATTAAACCTGAGAAATAATACTTTGAAAAGAATATTCCCCTGTAATATTCACAAGATCCTAACATACAAGTGGGATGTGCAACAGATTAGTCTATTTTGACTCTAAACTGAGAGAAATGGAAACAAAGTGACAAGAGTAGATTAAATATTTTAAAGTCTTGATTTTAATAATTTATGTTGACATAAAACAGTAAAGGTAGTGTATTTTCATGCATACGAGTCTAATACTGAAGGATACAAAAATAAATGTCTTCTCAAATGAAATATGTAAATTTTACTCCAATATTGTCCTTTTATTAAAAAGAATCAAAACTGTTCTTTCATTAACTTCCACAGGAGAAAGGGTTATGTCAGAAAACTACAATAACTTTCATTAGGTTCTCCCCCGCCCAAGGATTTAGAAGCCAAACTTTAGGCACTTACAGTTTTGAAAATTCTGACCTTAGTAAATGTGTCAATACCATATATTCGCTTTGAAAGAAAATTCAGTCATGTCAAAGCCACAAAGTTTAAAATAACTTGCCACATTTACCTGCCACTCTACTCCCGTTCCCCCTCCAACCTATGAGAACATCCATTTGCTGTAAAATGTTTACTGGTTAGGAGTTATTTGTCTCAAAGTGATTTGTCTCAAAATACAAAAAGTAATAACTAATTTTCACTGTCAGAGGGTATTAACATAACAGAGCCATTAAGTCCAGGCTCTTATCATATGGCAGCAGAATTTCCCTAAATTTTGGCCACCAATTGAGAGAGTCAGGTACTTGGTCCTCCTATAGGCTAGATAATCTTAGTGCATCCTATGAATAGTCTAACTGCTTATTACTGAATTAATTTCTCTTTAGCTTTCCTGACTCATGACACAAACACATCCCTGGTCATGTCTATCCTAGAGATATTATGGCACTGAAGCTATTGTTACCTAGCAGCTCTGTGTTCTCGGGGAACCAGGGCACAGTACCCAGCCTGTATGACTCACAAAAGACCTTCCCTGCACCCAGCTTCTGCTTGAGCCAAAGCCGATCAGAAAACAGACTTATAAAAAGCAATGAAAAGGCAGTGGGAGAGACACCTAAACTCCTCTGTATGAGGGTGACAGGATTAAGAAAACTCCCCTACCCTCTTTTGCATCAAAGATGGGACAGGAAGGCATCTCCATTAGCATACAGAATGGAGAACCAAGATTCCAAGGCAAGAACCACACTGAACTATGGAACCAGAAAAGCTGGGAAGCACTGCATGATGGGGAATCTCTGCTTCAGATGTTAATGAACCCATGCCTGCACACACCCAGCTCAGTAGTTATCAGCCCAATTCTACTAATAAATCCCTTATTGGTATCCAAAATATTGAAGCTGCCTAGTTGCACTGTGGAAGGAACATCGCCCATTGCCAGGAATGATCAGCTCCTACTGTCTAACCTGAACAAAATAACTTTGGTATATTCCCTTGACCCATCAGTTTACCCATTAAAAAAAAAAATCTAGTGTTTTCCCTTGAACCACTGTTCTTTCCCTACAAAAATTCCTACCCATGCTCAAGTAAGTGTTCTGATGCCTGGATCCAAAATCTGCATCAATTCCATTGGGATTTCATCTCCTGACTGATCGTGCTGGGGGCTCTGCAGGTCTCCAGCATTCCAGACCCTCAGCTACCACCACCACCTGGGAGCCCTGATCGATCCAAGCTTGATGGAGTGATGAGAACCCAACTCTCTAGGTATGGCCTTCTGATCCTGACTTGTGTGATCAGTTATAGTTTGAAAACCTGACTTTTATAATAAAATGTAAGTTAGATTTAATATTGCAACTGTTTTGTTTGTTTGGCTCCCCTATGGCTACTACCTAGCAATAAATAACTTTCATGGTTAAGCTGGTTGTCGTCCCCTCCTCCCCCGCCCCGCACCCCAGGGGTGTTTTTTGGCTTCCTCGTTCGCTCTGCAGCAACGCTCCTTGTACCTAAGCTAAAGATCCCTGCAGCGCGCAAAAATCCTGTGGGGTCTGCTCATCAAGTGGGTTACTACCAGAACAATTGTAATGTGAAAGTGGGGATAGGGACATGCTCGGACATAGGAAGGTGGCAGCTGAAAGTGCTGCTTGACCCAGCCTGCTCAGGCGTACTCTATTGCAGTGCAGTGCCCGTGGCATATGAGGGTGACAGCTTGGAGGTACTGTTCAACCCAGCCTGCTGAATCCAAAGGCCTATGAGGGTGACAACTTGGAAATGCTGCTCGACCCAGCCTACTGAGTCCAAAGACATGTAAGAGTGATTAAGCCAGTCCTTCGAGAGAGAGCGCGCGAGAGAGCGCGCTTTCGATTCTAGGGCGGGAAGAACCCCACTCTGGAGAACCTAGGTCCTGCAGGATAGCGCCACTGGGCAACTTGCAGAAGGGAGAAGTGGAGCTCTGTATGAGAACACAAGTAACACAAGCAGTACGTTGATAGAATTACAGAACCCCTCCACTCCCAGAAGAGTAACCCTAATAAATGATCATATCCCCAAGTAGCGGATAAATCTGGTAACACTATGCCACTCTAACCCTGTAGCATAGACAGACACTACAGTTATGGAATAGGTTTTTCTTGTCACTGTAAGAACTCCAACCTCCAAAGCAGCAGTAGCTGAGTCAATGTAAAACTTTTTTTTGTTGACCTAGCTATATCTACCTCAGGCATTAGGTTGGCACACCTACGGTGCTCAGGTGTAGATTTTTCCACATCCCCAAATGCTGTAGCTTTGTTGACCTAAGTTTTGAGGATAAATCAGGCCTATATTTTTTTGTCCAATTTATCTGAGATTTTATTTATAGGTTTAGACAGCCTAGTTCCTTCAGGTTTGCTTTTTTTATAAATGGAATTCTGTGATTTGAGAGCTACATGGGGCTGACTGGCTTTGTCTCTTCACAAGACCTGAACTTGCTGAAAGCTAAGTGCTTAACATCTAAACTTCTTTCTTTGCTTTCTGAACATGTCTTGCACTTCAATTTATTGGAACACTTATAAAAATATGTATATGTACTTTCTCAAGACAAGACCTTCACAATATTTAAGCACTGCATGACTTTTTTTAAAAAATACAACTATCAGCCAAAATTCTAGCTAGTTAGAAGCATAGGATGTATCAATCAGGCTGAGGCAAGAGAACAGGAAAACAACTGACTCCCGAATATAGTCTTTTACAGTATTGCTGTTTGCTTCTATTTAGACAACATTTTTTGCTGGTATACATTTGTCAAAATAAGATACTGGATTTTCATCCAATACTACAATTCTTACTAGCAGCAAAATAAAATCACAAGATCAAATAAAATGTTACCTTTTGTTTTACACTAAAACTGTCAATGGTCTTTACAATGAATTTGAAGGCATAAAACTAAACATTATGGTATTAGTATATATTAATGCTTGTATGTTGTTAGATGTTGATAACACAAAGCTACTACATGAAGGATAGACATGTCCATTAATTAGAAACATACCTGTAAAGATGTAATGGATCCCGTATGTCCCTGGAGCACAGCAACTGGTGCGCAAGTTCTCAGACACCATACCCTGATCATTTTATCACAGCTTCCAGCTGCAATCATAGTGTTTTCATAATTCACAGCCATATCTGAAATCTCGGCTGAATGACCTCGTAGTGTGGCAAGCAATCGACCATTGTGAGTAGACCAGATTTTCACTAAGCAATCATCTGAACCCTAAGAAAAAAGGATTACAGAACCTGGCATAAATTCTAGTTTATAAAATACTCAAGATACTATCTGCTTCAGTTTTGTCTTTAAAGATGATGAAATCCATTCCAGGTCTGGAAAACTAAGATTTTCTATTGAACCCTGCTTATGCCATTGGTGTTTATGGAACCTAAAATTGAGTCATATTGCATAGTGGCTCAAGTCACAAAAAGACATAGGCACTTTGCCATCCTGGAATCCCAGCCCTGAGTTAGGCACCTAGGCTGTTATATAAAACAAGGAAAGACTTAAGCACCTAAAAATGGAATCCACAAAAACCAGCACACATGGAAAGTATCTTAAAATTAGCCAATAGGAAAGGCCCACTCCTTTCAATGAATTAAGCACCTCTCTCTGCTTGGGATTCTCATGAACCTTCACCTGGAGTTAGGTGCCTAAACTGTTTTTTTCCATGAAACAACCATAGGAAGAGGGAGGAGGAAGCAGCCTCCAACTTTTAGCCTAGTGGTTAGAGCACTCACCTGGGGTGTGGAAGACTCAGACTCAATTTCCCCCTCTGCCTAATGTGGAGTAGTGACTTCAATTTGGAGGCTGAGAGCCCTAGCCACTGGACTACAGAATATTTTGGGGTAGGTCTCAACCTCTCCTGTTGAGACTATTCCATTGTGCTTGAATAATTAAATATTTACCAAGCCAAAGAGAAAAAAAATGAGTATAATCCAGGAGCTACAGCACTCACCTGACAGATAGGAAATCCAAGTTCAAATTTCTCTACCACATCATATATCAGACAGATATGAACTAGGAACTCCCACATGCAAGTGAGTGCCTCAGCCTCTGGAATAAGCCTCCTCCCAACCACCCCTTCCCAGCACTGAGTGTTCTGGAATGCTCTGAAAATAACAACTGCATCAAGCCTCACAAGTGGGGCAAGAAACACATGGTCTGAAGAACCTGTTGAGGCTTAGACATGAGAGAGGCACCTGGAATGTGTGTATACTCATTAGCAGAAACCTAGGCATCTTAGGGACGCTGCTGGTAGGAACTCAGAGACACTCGGGAATTTTAGACACCAGCTGAGCAGAGGTTTTGAGGATCTCAGTGGTGCCTAAATGTTGGCTTTAAGCAACCAATTTCCATTTTAGCTGCTTAAATCCTTTTGTAAATCTAGCCCTAAGTGGAAAAAAGTTAGTTACAGTCTGTTTGATAACACAAAAGTGATCTGATATCAAACACAGCCAGAAGACATTTGAAATGACATCAAAATAATCTGATTTTGTTAATTTTCCCTCCATAACCAAATCTCCAAAATAATGACTGTTAAACAAAAGTTCTATCCCATAAAAGCAGCCGCTTTTCTCCACTATTCACAAACATGCAACACCCCAAAACACAGAAATGTATTAGAGAAAAAAAGCATGTATGCAGATATCAGTACCTAATAAGCACTAATGGCTAACAGTTTAAAAATGCGCCACCCTCCATACACATGTCAAACAGTTCACACAAATGACATGCATGAGCTAATCAGCTTTATTTCTAAACTTTAAATTTTGAGGTCTGAATATTTCAGGCATAAATACTGAGCATTGAAAATCTACTTTCCCGATATCCAATTAGAAATAGTTCTAAAAGACCCAGTATTCACAGCATCAACTCACAGTAAATATTCGGTGTCCAGTCCTATCAAATGCAACACAGTAGACTGCAGAGAGATGGCCAAGAATCCGCCTATGCATCTTTATGTGCTGATACATACTTCCTGGAAATGATGTTCTATATGTTGCATACCCAGTTAATTGTTTTGCATGATTTACTTCCACTGAAACAGAAATATAAATAGATTAAAGAATGCAAGCAAAAGAAAAAATCATTCTGTGAAAAGCCATGTTTAAAAATTATTTCTAGGGGGCCTAAATAATAATAATAAAAAACTAAGTCTCCTGTAGGTAGCCACTCTGTTTTGCTTCCATAACCAACAGATTACTGGATTTAGTAAAGTGACTCTAGCTTGTGCACCAAACTCCAAAATTCATTCTGAGCTTGTGGGCAATGAGAGTCCCTGTTATCAAACACCACTGACTTGCAGATACCGTAAGTATCTCTATTTGCTTATTAGTACACTGGATTTTTTAAAGCAGAAAAACTTTCATTTAAAATCTAACATCTCAATCCTGCAATGAATTCTACATGTTTGCACCCCCGTTCTCAGAGCCCCACTGAAGTAATATGAAAATTCTATAGGTAAACTTCTAGAGCTGGTTCTTAAATACAATTTCCACCACTTTTTATATGAAGAGATGCATCGGGAGTATAAGTGTCAAGAAATACATATCACACTGAAGTTAGAAATGATTTTATCATCTACGTACCAACTTTTGGTGGAGGGCCATAGTTTACAGGAATTTCAGGAGGTCTTCCTCTACGAAGAGCAGCTAAAGCAGAGCCCTTCCAAAGAGTATTCCTGCAATCTTTAACATCAGGTGTTAGTTGCATAGAAAGTTACCCATAAGAGTACATTTCAGAAAAGCAAAACAAATGTTACGTCCATTATAAAGTTTAGCAAAAATAGTAACCAATAAGCCTGCCAAAGGGCCTTGTACCACAATATTAAGTTTAATAAGAGTTGAAGAAGCTCAATCTCACAACCTAAAACTTTCCAACAACAGTCTGAAAGCCTAGTTTTAAGACAGGTTACGATACTGTCCCAGCAAGGGAGGTTTGATAATGACACACAGTCGCTTACTCCAAAGACTCAGAGGACTTCAATTATTTGTGAAGTACCAGCACATTCATTTCTGTACAAAATACAGATGCTACATTCATGCAGTAAATGGATTTACTAATTGAGTTATCTGCATTATTTATGTTGTGAAAAACAAAACATCAGAATAACTCTGGCTATTCTAAGTCAACATATAAAGTTTTCTTCCAAAATATATTTTTAGCACCATTTGTCTTCATGGCAGTTTACAAATAATAAAAAATAAGATCAACATATTTCCAGGCTATGAAAGCACTTAAAGATTTATTTAAAACTAGAAGTTCCCCCTCAAAGAACTGCACTCTGTCCATCCAAAAATCACCATAAGACACTTTTGTACATGTTATATGTAAGTACAGATCAGGTTGCACAAGCATTTCCATTCTACCCATTTTATATCTTTCCAACACTGCCACCTTTTAGGCTGAAATTCTATAGGACAGTTCTCTGCCCAAAGATGGCTTTTTATTTATTTATTTGTGCCAACAGGTCAGCTGTTTGACTACAGGAAGAGAGGAGACTTTCCCCAATATTAAAAGTTATTTATTTTAACAGGTCGAGTGACGAAATGGCAGCAAGTTTGATTCACTATAAATGCAAAGTCATAGCGGCATTCACTGTAGAGCTAGTAGAGTACAGAAGAGAGGTAACTGAGAAATGTACTAGCATCCACTAAAATAGTTCCACATCATAAAATGTTTTTTCAGTTAAAAAAATCATACAAGCCCCACAGAAATTCACACACATACAAATAAACTAGAAAAACCTAAAGGTCTTACTGATTACTTAAATCACCAGCCTAGTACTACTGTCAACCAGCCATGATCAGGAATGAAGCCCCTGACTTCACACATATTACTAAAATGTGAATGGGAAGACACTGCTGGACTGGTTTTGCACAATTGGTGGTATTATAGTGAGCCATTTCTATCAAACACAAAGTGCAGGTCTCCTACTCCAAAAAATAGATCACTACCACGTTATCCCTCTTGAGATCCACAAGCAAGAGTCAAAAAGGGACTGGCATTTGTGTACAGTGTGCCCTGAGCAACTGAAAAGCCGAGCATGATCTGATGCAGATACTCTCAGAAGTATTTCCACAAATTGAGACTGGAAAGGACCTCAGCTGAAGCCAAGAACCTCTTGATGGTATACAAAAGAACATGAAACCAGAGTATTTCCAAAAGGCTCCAAGGGAGATTACTACTCCAATTAAAAACTACTCTAAGAAAGGTTTCGGTTGGATTTTATAATCAATAGTTGAGGACAAATATTAAGTGGCATTTAAGCATTCTCTTACCCCACTTTGTTCTCACAGGTCACCATGTTTACCAATGACTCGTCAACAACTGAAGTGGGATTAAAGACGGGTAGAGCACTGGTGACAGTAGTGTCATGCCACTCTGACAGGTAGCAAAAGGTTGTGTTTTTTAAAACATCTTGTCATGACTGTGAGAAAAGGGTTTCTTTGCCTCTTTGAAAATTTGTGGATGTTATGAATCAGTGGATCTGTTCAGTCATAGACAGCTTGATTAGTTCTGGCTACCTTCACTGGATGGCAGATGCATGCCCTCCTCTCTGAAAGAGAGATTGTCATGCGTTTCTGTAGGAAAAGTAAGCTGTCAGCTTCTATGAAAGAAGCAATCAAAAATTAAACATTAGTCACCTGACATTCACAATCTAGTAATAATCACCAGATGTCTATTTACACATTTTGGAAGATGGAACTACACCTTCATCTGCTCAGAAACTGAAGAAGCTGGCTTCAGTGAAGTTTCACATGTACCTCCATGCACAGCATACCTCAAGATTAAATTGTTGCAACAACAAAAGCATGGATCAAAGAAACTGTCAACTCCTCTGCAAATAAAAAAAGCTGTCCTGGTCACTGATGTCATTGACAGCAGCTGGGAATCCAACAGTATCCAAATTCTCTTAAACAGCAGGTACATAGCGAGGGTAAAGGCACACATACAATCACTAACATCTTCCAATTGCTTCCCCTCATCCTAACAACATCACTTCTACTTTATCTGGATTGAACATAAGCAAGCTAGCCCTCAACTGTGCCCTATCCACGCACCGGGCAAAGTATTTTGAAAGTAGTAGGTGGACAAGGTGAGAAAGATCTGCATTTACTCTCTACTGGATTCTGAGTGAAGTCAGTCTGGTTTTGATCTAACTGACTTGAGCCCTTTCTAGACAAGACCATCCCTTTCTCAAAGATATTCCTTACAATGGTGGTCAGAGGAGATGCTCACACAAGAACATTCTTAGTATAAATTAAACAAAGGGAACTGCTAAGACAATACTCTCTATCAGGAGTCTGAATTTTACAATTCATTGTCCCCATTCTTAGTCCAAAATAGCCCAAATCTGTTGATCTTCAGAGCAAGAGGAGTGAAATGACTGCAGATTATTTGTGTGCTGATGGTTAATATTAGTGGGCAGGGTTATTTCAGTTTCCCCTCTGAGTCCTGGAAAATTTGCAGGGTTTAATTTTGTTTGCTTTAAATACATGGCTAAAGCACTCAGGCCCCTGGACACGCTTCCCTTCTCCCGCGGCCCCCACAGTAATGCAAAAATTTAAATAATTAAAAATAAAACAATACCTTTTGCTGTACGCAGCAATGACTGCCTCCCTGCACCAAGTAAGGAATTCACTCTTGAAATGCTGGGTGGAATCTCTTTATCCAGTATAGGGCCAATACGCTTGCAAATTTGCAACAAATGATCTGGAGCCACATGTTTGTTGGATAAGACCTGATAAAAATTTAAGTTTAAAACAAATATATGGTATATCTAAAATACATTATTCTATGCATGTCAGTATTTATACTAATAGCATTTAGAAGTACCTAAATATTTACATAATTAATAGAGCAGAATCAGATATATGAACTCTGATCTTTACAGTAGTGAATTACCCAGAAATGGAAAAGCTGTTGTAGAGAGATCTACTACACATCAGCATCTTACTATGGAAAATACAGATCTCACACAAATAGCTCAGATTGGAGCACCCTCTCATATTTAGTATTTTCCAAAAAAAAGAGATTTTACCACAGCTAAGAGTAAAGTTTTCAGATAAGCAACACCATCACTTTGCTCCAGATGCGCACAGATTTCAGTGTTTCAATTCTACATGGTATAATCATGTCCCAGGCACATTTGTTTTTTGGTCTGATTTAACCAACACTCCACAAAACTACTAAGGCTTCTTGACTGATTTTTTATCTATTGTAGGTCCAAAAAAAATTATGCTATCTTCAAATGCAAGAGAGAAATGAATATAATTGGCAATGTTGACTAAGAGTTGTACAAACTGGAAAGTTGTAGTCCACTGACATCACTTAAGACTTAAGTCATCTACTTAGCTCCTCTGGAAAGAACATTGGATTCTTCAAGGAAACAATGAAATGCAACAAACAATCCTACTCATACTGACTCAATGGCAAAACTTCCAAAGCTTCCACAGAAATCTTAGGAAAATAAGATCATGTCATGTACCCACTTACAAAGGATTCTCGGATTTAGTTAATTTAGAATCCAAGCGTACACAAGCACAGCATCTTGCAACCAAAAATGCATGAGCATTATATTTCTAATATTTCCATTTTTTCAAAGTTCACTGCAGAAAACATGTATACAACTGCATGACTGACAACCTACTTGAGTAAGAGTGAGATATTCAAAGTTAGAGTTCCTATAGCTTCCACAAATTGGCCAAATATTTTTTTACAAGTATGAATTAGTGTGTCCATAAGATAAAAATATCAAAATCTCAATCAGTCAACCTTAACTTGAGGCTCAGCTTCCCTATAACCAGAAAAGTAAAAATCAAACCCCCCCCCCCCCACTACTGATGTACACCCATTTGGCAAGTACTTGTCTTAATCTGCATATATGTTTTATATGTACATGGGGGATGAGTTTTGATGTGAGAACCAACACCACTGGCTTGACTTCTGTATATTTAAAAAGGGCAAACAACTTAAATTACATCCAAATTACCTTCAAGTTAAGGGTTTTGGGTTTGTTTTTTTAAAACTTAGGACCAATAGAAAATTTCCTGTAATTTAAAAATAAAAGTAATTTATATTTAAATTTTAAGAAATCCCCAGCAGTGTTTAAAGTCCAAATACTGAAGCACTAAGAATTTGAAAGTGGAATTCACTTAATGTTAAGGTGACTTAATTGACATAAATACAAGTAGTAAGCAGAACGTAAACAGGACAACAAAACAGAATTTTTAGTGTTTATTATGACAGTTAGTGACATTAATTAAATTAGCTTAAAAAATGTAGTGCTATAAGTACTGTCATTTTAAAATTCTAAAACTATAACATTTATACTGGTTTTTGGCCCAAAGAAAAAATGTGATTACTCGGACACTGAAATAAAGTTTATGCATTACTTTCAGTGTCTAAAAACCTAAGAAATGAATTCACTGAAAGAGTGAGAGTGTTACTGCACACTGAAACATATCTGAACGTATAATACAGTAATTATATTACTAAGAATGACTGCTAAACGATATTTGGCAGACCAATAAATATACTTAAATCACTACTGAAGAATGTTTGCCACATCCTCTAAAGAGATGCAAGAGTACTGACCAAGATGCTTCAAAGTAGAAAGCTTAATTTTCCCCTTCAAGCACATTTACAAAATACAGTTTATAAGGAGATACTACCTTTGTGTGATTTATACCTAATGCAAATCTTGCTGAAGTTTTTAGAAACCTAATAAAAGATTTTTTTAAAAATGGTTGGTTTTGAGTTCTCATGACAGCAGTTATTTGAGCTCAGATTCTGTAATGAGCACTTGATGTGAGATGGGACACATCCAAATGGTCAACACTGCAGGTTTTGGGCCTTAAATGTTTACCAGCTGTCCCTGAAACCCAAACCCAAAAGTGTGAAACTGATTAGTCTATTTTTACACTTAGACAACTAAAAGTATCTAAACAGCATAAATGACAAAGTAAAAAAATGTTAAAAAGCAGAAGTTTTAATAACCTAAACTATTAACAGCACAAATAGGAATAGGTATTTTTTTGTTGTTGTAGGGGAAAAAGGAGACATACACACACAGGCTCCAATCCTACACAGTCACATGCACAGACAGATGCATGAGGCCTCAAAGTCAATGAGACTCAGCATAGGAATATGCCAGCACCACATTTGCAGAAGAATCAGGGCCTGTGTAATGTCCTTTACACGAAAACTTTCTGTGCTTACCTAAATTTAGGCCAGATCTTGGAAAGTAATCCTGTTGACTTCATGCAAGTAAAGAGGGCAGGACTGGTCCTTCAGTGTACTGATTTAAAACAGTACTACATACACTTCCTCAAAGGAGGGAACAGTCAAGTCCAAAATTACATTTGTGGCTACCTTTTTGTTTTTAACCTATAACTACACTTTTCACATTTTTTAATTGTGTAGTCAATTTCACTTTTTTCCCTGTACCTTTAGTCACATACCATGCTTTACTTTGTCAAAGAATTGAAAAACATGGAGGAAAAAATTAGCACACGAACTCAGAGGCTGGTTTATTACTTATAACTAACTACTCCAAGCTTTTTAAAAAGTAATATAAATAAAATTGAACTACAGACTTCCTACTGATGCTGTCCTCCCTTTAGTTTGTATCCACATAGCCACTCATCACCATGCAGTATTTTAGAAACAGTAAGATAGAACACCAGAAACAGTTACATCTCTACTCTGAAATTGTTGTAAATACATTTAATGCAATTAATTTGGCACAAGTTGTGCAGCCCAGAACCAAACAGCATCTTTTGAAACATTAAGAACACACGATGGTCAGTAAATCAGAAAGACACCACTACAAATCCCTACCCACAATTTCTGTACCAGTGATTTTGTTTCCTAATCTGTTGAACGCAGCAGATGTAGGAAACCAAATAGAAAATACCGTCCAATCAAAATCTGCTTAACAAGTCTCCTAGTGAACCAGAGAAATGAAACCTCTTAACAGATTGGCTCTTCCTCATAGGTAGGCAGGAACAAGGGCAAGCGGCACAACCACAAGCCCCGCCTATGCTACATAACAATATCCTCCAAATAAAAACACCCCTAGCCCCTTATGTTTTTTGGTTTGTTAGTTTAAGGTAAAGAAGTCAAGCACCCCTTCTAAAAATCAGGCTTCTGTCTCCTCCCAGACCCACAGGGAAATACAAAAGTTATTAAATTTAATGGCTCTTTTTATTAAGCGGAAGTTCTAACATTAACATTATTATTTTAATTCAACGTTGTTGTTTTTAAATCTCACCAAATCTTCATAACTTCTACAATGCTCATTTCCTTCCCAATCCAACCTTTTAGGAAGCAACTAAATTGAGAAAGAAACAAAAATGTGCGATTAAAAGGGGAAAGGGCGGGGGGAGATCAAATTCAAAACAACGTGGGTTTGTTTATTTGTTTTAAAGAAGGAAACGAATGACTTAAAGGGAAAAAAGGCGAGAGGGGAGGGGATAAGGCAGCAGAGAGAGTCACACGCACAGACCTGGTGCTGCTCCAGCTCCTGCACCAGCACCTGCAGGAGAAGGAAGAAACAGATGCACACGAGTTAGAGACGGGGGAACCCAAACCTAGCCGCCTTCGTCAGCTGCCGCCGCCCTCACAGCTGCACCGGAGCCCGCGGAGGGCGGGCGGGCGAGCGCGGCGGGGCCGGGGGTTACTCACCTCGGCCGCTCTCCGGCAGGGCCCGGTGGCGAGGAAGCGGGCGACGAGGAAGTAGAGCTCTGCAAGAGAGACGGGGGGGAGAGAGCGACATGAGCGCGGGGCGGGGGAGCCCCGCCGCCACCGTAATTCATAATCATGACCGGGAAGATGGCGGCGGGGAGCCGCAGGAACCGGCGGCGCCCGGCCGGCTCCCTCGCGCGCTCCGCGCTTACCTGATTCAATGAGCGGCAGGGAGCCGCCGCCGGCGGAGGGGGCCGAGGGCTCGGCCATGTCCGGGGCGGTCCAGCTGCGACTGCCGGTGCCCAGGCAGGACGCGGCTCAGGAGGCGTTCGGCGCGGGCAGGGCCCGGCTCGGCATAGTCCTGTCAGCGCCTCCCCCACCGCCAGCGAGTTTCCCCCTCCCCGCCTCCTCCTCCTCCTCCTCCTCCTCGCTCTAACTCAGCCTCGGCCCGGCCGCCATTGCCGCGGAGCGACGCGTCGCAGCGCCGAGGACACGGTCTGCGCCGGGGAGGGGCGGGTGAAAAAATAGTCCCGAGACGGGGAGGGCGGTGACGGAGGGGAAAGTCTGTATTCAACTTCGAGCTCTTCTGGGGTAAAAAGCAGCCCGCGGCCTGTCGGTGCTGGAGCTAATGGGAGCTTCGCCGCTGCTGCCGTCAGGGTGTAGGGGGAAGCGAGATCCGGGCGCGGAGGGGGATGTAGAGAGCAAAGGCGTGACAAGTACCGGCGCGAGCGTCCGCACGTTGGCGAGAAGGGGGAGGGGGACTTGGAGCTGCGCGTGTGGCCGCCCGGTGCCGTCTTGCGGGAGCCACCAGCTGCGCCGCGGCGGCGGAGGCCAGAGTGGCCTGGGCGGGCAGGGGCGCCGCTGTCGCTCGTTCCCGTCACAGGGGAGCCGGGGTCAGCAGCGCCCGCGGGGAGGAGACGCGCGTTGCCCCGGCTCCGGCCGCCACCGCTCGCCCTCCCCGCGGGAGCCCGGCCGCCTCCATCCGCTGGGCCTGGGCCGGCGGCCGCGGAGCCTCAGGAGGCGCCTGCTGGTCGCGGGAGGCTCGGCTGGGAGAGCAGCGTCCGCTCGTGCAGCGCGGACCGGCTGGGCTGCCCCGCGGAGGGCGAGCGGTGGCGGCTCGAGCCGGGGCAACGCGCGTCTTCTCTCCGCGGGCGCTGCTGACCCCGGCGCCCCTGCGACGGGAACGAGCGACAGCGGCGCCTCCCCTCGCCCCATGTTAAATCAGCAACCACCTCATAGTGGGTCCCCTGAGCGCCTAACCCGCGGGACCAACCCCCCGGAACCAGGGCGGGAGCCGCTGCTGGGTCTTTCTCTGACGCGTCCCTCCCTCTGTTGCTTCCAGGCTGAATCTCGCTCGAAGGGCCCCAGAACTCAAGATGGGTCAAGCAGCCCCCTGGGCTGGGTTCCCAGCGAAGAGCCCCAAGGGTTTCTGACTCCCCATGTCATTTTGCCGTGCAACCATGTCCAGGTCGTTGTCTTTTACTGTGCTCTCAACACTACGCCTTTAGCTGAGGGGTGGGAAAACCACGGCCCGCGGGCCACATCCGGCCCGCGGCCGGGGGGGGGCTGCCCCTGGCCCCTCCCCCAGAGCCACCCTGCACGGGCAGAGCTTTGGGAGCCAGGGCTGCATGATCTCCCCACCCCAGCAGCTATGGTAAGGGGGGCAATGGGGGGTTCCAGGGTGGTGGTTGGGGGGATGCTTTGGAGGGGGCAGTCAGGGAGCAGGATGGGTTGGATGGGGGTGGGGTTCTGGGGTGGTGGTTAAGGGATGGGAAGGTGGATAGGGGTTGGGGCTGTCAGGGGACAGGGAGCAGGGGAATTGGGTAGGTGGTGGGGTCCTGGGGGTCGTTAGGGGTCTGTGGAAGGGTCAGTCAGGGGACAAGTTGTGGGGGGGGGGTTGGATTGGTCAGTAATTGTCAGAGGGCAGGAAGTGGGAGGAGGTGGGAAGTGGGAGGGGGCTGGACTGGGGGCGGGGCCTTGCCTATCCGGCCCTCGATATACTTTCACAAACCCAATGTGGCCCTCAGGCCAAAAAGTTTGCCCACCCCTGCTTTAGCTTCACTAGGAGAATTTACAAATAAGGTTTGGATGAGGAGAGCCTGTGTCATTTTGAGGCCTATGCAAGGGATACCAGCTTTGCTATGCTGCCTGAGTTAGGGTTACCAACAGAACACAATTCCCCATAAGTATCCAAAAAATATTTTATATTTCCATGAGGCTGCTGGCACTCACCCTCCAACACAGTGTACTTTAGTCCAGATCATGAAAGGTATTTAGATGCCTAAGTCCCACTGATGTGGCAGAGCTGGGGGCTAGCTTCCCCAAAGGAAAGGTCCACCCACTGCCCATGTTGAAATCCTTTATCTTTATTGTTCTGTTTTTCCTCGTACCATTCCTCAGAATCATGGATGGTATTATCTCATGATCACTTTCACCTAACTAGCCATCCACTTTCAAATGCTCTACCAGTTCCTCCTGATTCGTCAAAATCAAATCTAGAACAGCCTTTCCCCAAGTTGCTATCTCCACCTTCTGAAATATCTTTTTTTTGTCTCCAGTGCATTCTAAAAATGTGTTAGATTCTGCCCTGCTATATTATTTCCCCAACAGATGTCTGGGTGGTTCAAGTCTCTCATCACCACCAAGTCCTGTGGTTTGAATAATTGTTAGTTTAAGAAAAGCCTCATCCACCTCTTCTTCCTGGTTATATATAGTTGACCCCTACCATGACATCACCCTTGGGGTTTTTTTTATCCCTTTTATCCTTACCCAGAGACTTTCAACAAATCTGTCTCCTATTTCCATCTCAACCTCACTCCAAGTGCATAGACCTTTAATACACAAGGGAACACTTCCTCCTTTTCCCCCACTGCCTTTCCTTCTTAAGCAAGCTGCACCCCTTTCTATACTCAGTCATCTATTATCTCACCAAGTCTCTGTGATGTCAACTATATAATAGTCATGTTTATTCACTAGCATTTCTAGTTCTTCCTGTTTATTCCCTGTACTTCTTCCATTAGTATGCATTGTCCACATTTGTTGAACCCCACAAAAAATTCTAATAGATTGGTGTGGCATGATTTCTCTCTACAAAAGTTCTGTTTAGTCTTCTCCAACATAGTGTGCTATCTGTGTGTCTGATACCATAACTCCTCGCTTAATGTAGATAAATGTAAAGTAATGCGCACTGGAAAAAATAACCTCAACTATGCATACAATGTGATAGGGGCTAATTTAGCTATAGCTAATCAGGAAAAAGATCTTGGAGTCATTGTGGATAGTTCTCTGAAAATGTCAATGCAGTGTACAGCAGCAGTCAAAAAAGCAAACAGGATGTTAGGAATCATTAAAAAAGGGATAGAGAGTAAGATGGAGAATATCTTATTGCCCTAATATAAATCCATGATGCGTCCACATCTTGAATACTGCATACAGATGTGGTCTCATCTCAAAAAAGATATACTGGCATTAGAAAAGGTTCAGAGAAGGGCAACTAAAATGATTAGGGCGTTGTAACGGGTCCCATATAAGGAGAGGTTAAAGAGACTAGGACTTTTCAGCTTGAAAAAGAGGAGACTAAGTGGGGATATGATAGAGGTATATAAAATCATGAGCGCTGTGGAGAAAGTGAATAAGGAAAAGTTATTTACTAATTCTCTTCATATAAGAACTAGGGGCTACCAAATGAAATTAATGGGCAGCAGGTTTAAAATAAATAAAAGGAAGTTCTTCACACAGTGCAGTCAATCCGTGAACTCCTTGCCTGAGGAGATCTATAACAGGGTTTAAAAGAGAACTGGATAAATTCATGGAGGTTAAGTCCATTAATGGCTATTAGCCAGGATGGGTAAGGAATGGTGTCACTCGCCTCTGTCAGAGGGTGATGATGGATGGCAGGAGGGAGCTCACTTGATCATTACCTGTTAGGCCCACTCACTCGAGGGCACCTGGCATTGCCCACTGTCAGTAGACAGGATACTGGGCTGGATGGACCTTTCGTCTGACCCAGTACGGCCATTCCTATGTTCTTATGTACACGCTGCCAAACAATAATATCAGCTAAAACCCAAACTTAAAGAAAAAGATGATCACCAGGGGAAGTAAAAGATTAACAGAGATAAACACAAAGGCCTTATACCTAGGACTGAAGACCACCAAAGAGTGATTTTGGCTAAGATTTTGGCTTCCCGATCCCCTGCAGGGTGGGTTCCCCTTGTTCATGTAGTGACATCAGATATGTCTCTTCAGGGATAACAGTATTAGCAGTGTCGACAGAGGGTCAAATAGCTTTGGTGCACCTTTGGGGTATGACAAATCAGAAGGAAAACAAGTTTTGAGAGCAGACGGGCTCTGATCTCAATCCTTGTTGAGACAATTGGGGAGACCGAGACAATTGGGGAGACCAAGAAAAGGTGGACCGAGGCAAACTCTAGACAAGGTTTCAGTAGCAGCATAAATTGCCTTTCAGCCCTCATCTGAAACCACTCTTCTGAAGGCCAGATGACAGGAATCAGCAGCCTAGCACCCAGGATCAAGTTGACCAGCATAAATTGTCAATAAAACCACCATAGTCCATTATCTGCTCAAACAAGGGCACCTGATACCTGCTTACTGTCACCAAGAATGCTATTAGAAGGCCAGAAGCACAGACATATAAACCAGCTCTAAATTAATTACATAAGTGCTACAGCACCACTAAGGTGGACTTCAGTGGCTTGCATTAACACTGTTGTTGAATTTGTTCATTGTATGATACAGATACAGGCTGATTGCCACCACGGCAATTGATAGCCTGCTGGGCAGCTGCTGCAAAGGGATCTTAGGGGAACGGAGCTGATGGGGGGCTGCCGGTCCATCCTGGTTCCAAGCCCCCACGAGCTAGCTCCAACGGGCTGCTCTTCCTGCAAGCAGTGGACAAATCAGGTGGCTGCCAAATGAAGTTATAAGGGAGCATTGCACAACTTTTAACTAGTATGTTCCCTAATTGATCAGCAACGTGACAATGAAACTGTTAACTGGGACAACTAAGTGAGGAGTTACTGTAATTTTGTTCTTTACTTTCAGTCAATTTACCTGGAACTAAAGTTAGGCTCATAGACCTGTAATTGCCAGGATCACCTCTGGAGCCTTTTTTAAAACTCAGCATTTTTAAAACTGCTGGTTTTTTTATTTTATTTTTGCCTTCTCTTGCCAGGATTGCACACTACATTCCATTCTTCTTGTTGCTTCCAGTATTAGCTGCTGATAAACCATAGTTTTCCTTGTATCACATTTAGCTATCACTGGGTCATTGTGCACATTATTCCAGGCATCCTGGATTAACAAATTCTTTTCCATGTAAGTTGTCGTGTGCTTCCACCCTCAAGCCATCTGTAACCACATCTAACAGTTCACCTTTTGCTTGCTTTTGATTGGGTGCTTAGGAGTTTGGCCTTAGGCAGCTGGTCATTGCTTGAAAAGTTGATTCTCAATAACAGAAAAGGAAATATCACAGCCATAAAAAAAATTCTGCAGTTCTCAGTTCTATCTTTTGTTTTAGTTCTGGGATTGTTTTTGTTACAAACATAACCATTTGTGGTTGACAGTGATACTTCTTCCTCTTTCACTTTTGCCAACCTGGATCTGGCTTTCTTTTGACATACTTTTATAACTCATGGCACCATTGTATTCACACCCTACATACTACTGCAACATTTATACAAAATATGCTAGGTGAAGTATATGAAAGCTAATAACATGGTTATTAATATCATGGTAAAATGCATGTGTTAATGTATGTGAAAATATGAATTCCCTCTGCATGATATTACTAGAACATGTTTAAAACAAAAGCAGCCTAGTCTAGGTGATAAACAGATCTGTCCTAAACAAAAGAATATTTATTTAAATCTATATTAGCTGTAAACAAAGTTAAACCAGCAGGGATCATCTTATTCTTGAGCTTGAAGTGAGAGACAGAGAATGAACGTGTCTCCCGCACGCCGGAGATACAGGAGACTGAATATCCAGGAAGCCTTCCTGACTTATAAAGCAAAGAAATTTCTTTGGAAGTACAAGGAACAGAGACTCTGTACTGATCCTTCATTGTAAGAAATAAAGAAGTTACTCACCTTGAGCAGTAACAATGGTTCTGCAAGATGTGTCCCCCTAAGGGTGTTCCACTGTAGGTGACTTCCGAGCAGTGCCCACCCCTGGAGCTAGGACTTCAGTCAAGTCCAATATGAACGATAGTACTATGGCACTGAATTTGGCATCTGCAGCTGAATCCCCCAGGAAGGCAGTCTTCTGCAAAAATGGGTGCAGTTGCCCAAGTAGCTGCTCTGCAGAGTTCTAACAACAGGATACCTTTGTGAAGGTGACTGGAAGAGACTGGCCTCAGAGTGCATGTGCATTGAAGATGGAAGATACATTATACAAGTGGAAAGAGTTTAATGGAGCCTACAACCCACTTAGTCTTTGAGCTGAAATCACTGACTTTTGACTTGTCTGCAACAGGGAGTAAGAGTCTCAGAGATTTTCTGAAAGCTCTTGTTCTGTCCAAATAGAAGGCCCAGGCTCTCATATTGAGGATTCCCTATTATCCTGATGAGGTTTGGGATAAAAGGCTGAAAGCTGAATAAGCTGATTCATGTGAAATCAGAAAGCACCTTGGGAGCAGCTCTCTCTCCTATCCTTCTTGCAGAGGTGATGGTGATCAGGAGTGCCATCATCATGGAAAGGTGAGTTAATGAACAAGTGACCAAAGGTTCAAGTGGTGGTCTGTGTCAATCCTTTTAGCACTAGGCTGGGATCTTATTGAGGAGTGGGAAGAGGATCATTGTACCTTTGAGAAAAAATGGTTACTAACTTTCCATAAGTGTTGTTAAGATGTGTTGCTGATGTCCATTCCATGCTAGGCTTATGTATGCCACGTGCACAGCTCTCAGAGATTTTGTATGGCTGTAGCCAGCCCCCTAAAGCCCTGTTATCAGCCCAGGAGGTGGCACCACATACCCTACTGAGTTACCTGAGTGCTTTACTTAAGGACAAACTGAAGATGACAGCCTGAGGCCTGCCCCGCTCGGGGGTCAGAGCCCACAGCAGTTCTCTTGGCTCCCAGACTGCACTCTGGGAGTGACAACCTGTCATCCAGGCAATCTGATTTGGTTTGTCAGTTTGCAACAGTGCATGCACTGAATAGCAGATTTAGATGGCTGCGGTGCCATTAGTACTAACGATACAGACAGAGCCAGAAATGGTTTTCTGCTCGACTGAGGCTCGCTATGGGGACACATGGACCTTTTCTTAGAGGTCTTACATGCGTGGTTCACAGGTATCTCCCTAGACTCATCTCCCTTAGGGTAGAGGGTGTAGATACACCTACACTGGAGTACCCATAGGGGCACTACTCAAAGAAGAATCAACTGATCTGATCTCTGTAATGGGTCATGGCAACACTGGCCCATAAAACCTAGAAAGGAGACTGTTGGTGAGAAAAACACTATGTAGTAAGATAGCTTTCATTTAAGTTTTAGATGCATTTTCACTTTTATTTGCTTGTAACCTATTCTACCTTCACTCCCTTCCATTTAGTATCACTTAATTCACACACTTCTATTAATAAACTTAGTCTACCTCTACTATAAACCCATTTAGTGCTGTGTGAAGAAAGGATGTATGTTAGGGCTGTCAAACAATTAAAAAAATTAATTGTGATTAATCACAATTAATCGCACTGCTAAATAATAGAATACCATTTAAATATTTTTGATGTTTTGTACATTTTCAGATACACTGATTTCAGTTACTACACAGAATAGTGTACAGTGCTCCCTTTATTTTTGAATACAAATATTTGCACTATAAAAAAATATTTTTCAGTTCACCTAATACAAGTACTGTAGTGCAGTCGCTTTATTGTGACAGTTGAACTTACAAATGTAGAATTATGTACAAAAAAATGCATTCAGAAATAAAACCATGTAAAACTTTAGAGCTTACAAGTTCAATGAGTCCTATTCTTCTTCAGCCAATCACTCAGACAAGTTTGTTTACATTTGCAGAAGATAAGCCCACTTCTTGTTTACAATGTCACCTGAAAGTGATCGCAGCTCTCATGACACTGTTGTAGCTGGCATCACAAGATACTTATGTGCCAAATGCACCAGATTCATATGTCCCTTTATGCTTCAACCACCATTCTAAAGCAGGGGTCTCCAAACTACGGCCCAAGGGCCGGATCCAGCCCGCGGCTTCGATTTGTCCAGCCCCCCAACCAAATGGGGAGAAGCGAGCAGGCAAAGGCTGCTGCAGCTGAACAGGCACGCTGAGCAGGCAAGGGGAGGTGCCGCCGGCAGCAGATTGCACATGGGAGCAGCTCAGCTGAGCTGTGCGGAGGGGTAAGTGCCCCTGGGAGCCTGTGTCCCCCAAAAAGTGGAACCAACTTAGGGGAGAGTCGCTGCTGCAGCCAAGCAGGCACAGACCCCTGCCTTAGAGTAAAAATACAAGCCAGATGCTTAATTACATCTCCAATAAATGGAGTAAAGAAGATGGAAATAAAATTAAAAAATAATGTGAAATGATTTTTAATGTATTGACAAATATTGTGTGATTTCACAGTACCTGCATTGATTATACAGCTACTTTTATACCTGATTTAGAATTTAATGCAGCACAGACACAGTAGTGTTTAACGATTTGCATATATATAATTTTTTTCACAGTCGCTTCAGTCCGCGAAGCCCCTTCAAAAATGTAATATGGCCCTCGTCTCATAAAGTTGAGAGACCCTCTTCTAGAGGACATGCATCCATGCTGGAGACTATTTCTGCTTAGTAACAAACCAAAGCACTGCAGACACATGTTCATTTTCGGCATCTGAGTCAGATGCCACCAGCAGAAGGCTGTTTTTCTTTTTTGGTGGTTTGGATTCTGTAGTTCCCAGAGAACGTTGCTCTTCTAAGACTCCTCAAAGCATGGTCCTCACCCCATCATTCTCAGATTTTGGAAGGCACTTCAGATTCTTAAACTTTGGGTCAAATGCTATAGCTATCTTTAGAAATTTGACAGTAATACTTTCTTTGCATTTTGTCAGATCTGCAGTGAAAGTGTTCTAAACGAACATGTGCTGGGTCATCATCCAAAATTGCTATAATATGAAATATATGGCAGAATGTGGGTAAAACAGAGCAGGAGACAAACAATTCTCCCCCCAAGGAATTCAGACAAAAATGTAATTATCATTTTTTTTTAAACAAGCATCATCGGCATGGAAGCACATGCTCTGGAATGGTGGCTAAAGCATGAAGAGGCATATGAGTGTTTAGCGCATCTGGCACATAAATATCTTGCAATGCCAGCTACAACAGTGCCACACAAATGCCTATTCTCTTTTTCAGGTGACATTGGAATTAAGAAGTGAGTAGCATTATCTCCCATAAATGTAAACAAACTTGTTTTATTGACTAAACAAGAAGTAGGACTGAGTGGACTTGTAGGCTCTAAAGTTTTACATTTTGTTTTTGAATACAGTTATGTAACAAAAAAAATCTACATTTGTAAGTTGCACTTTCATGATAAAGAGATTGCATGACAGTACTTCTGAATTGAAAAATACTTTATTTTTAAAGCGCAAATATTTGTAATCAAAAATATAAAGCAAGCACTGTACACTTTTGTTCTGTGTTGTAACTGAGATAGATATTTGAAAATGTAGAAAACATCCAAAATATTTGAATGCAGTGAAAGGGGCTGTGCATAGAATTGAAACATCTCTTAGGAGCATAGGTACCGGAATTCAGTAATTGTTATCTGGTAGGCAATGTTTGGGCCAGGAATGCCTTGTGAATTTTGCTGGGTAAGGAAGAAAGGTTAGTGTGGCATGGAATTGACACAATCTACACACCAGCAAAACTCACGGAGGGAGAGAGATAACACGATGGCTCACAGCTGCGTGTATCCCCAGACGCATACTATAACTTGGCAATAGCAATATAGCATTATCTGTATCTTCATCCTCAGAATCAGATTCCAATACTTGCCTATGTTTTTAGCTAAAGTCAGTGGTTCTGGTGTCTGTTCTTTCCAGTGGATTTTGTAAAATGTTTCCTCAGCCTCCCTTCCTACCTCACTTTCTCTTTGCAAATTTCTGCATCTAAGACTCTCTGCTAACTTTATGAACTTTTTCAAAATAGGCATGAAGTGGATCAAGTAGTCCTCCACTTTGGCTCATGCTGAAGTATTTTGACCTAAGTCACTTCTACTCATTCATTTCAGTTACACTCCAGCCAGCCAGATCAAGAAACAGTGTAATGGACTAGACAGTTGTGTTTTTTTTTTTAAGTAAATTGCCAAACTAACAAACTTCTGAACCTGAGAATTCCTCTTCTTGGTTTGCTAAAACATACATGTAATTTTCATAGCTAAACAAAGAACAGGAATTTCCAGATTCCAAAGTTTCAGTTTCTACTTGAGGTAGCCTAGACAATAGCATACATGGTGGTAGCCTACTCAATAGCATACAGCTTTGAGTTGACACTCTTTGTTTTTAGTTCCTATAATTAAAATTAAGCAGACTATATTACTGCAAATCTATTACCAAATTGCTATTTCAGTATTTTTCATTAGTATAGTTCAAATAATTTTATTTTTCCCAGATTAAGACAGTATTTACTAGTGCCTAATCCTAAACTAGTTTTCCCAAGTAAATTGACAACCCTGCCCATCTTCAATGCTTTAGAAGAAAGAAAAAAGCAAAAACCGGAATACATCAAGGGAAAGGGCAGGGAGAATTCTTTTTTGACTCGCCTATATCTGACTGAATGAAGCCCTGAAGATGAGATTTCAAGAACATAAAACATTAACTGGAAGGGATCCCAGGGGCTACTGCGCTCAGAATCTTACAAACACAGGCAACCCCATCATACAATCCCACTCAATTTTAATTATATCAACATTCCAATTGGTCAACCCAGGTAACACCGCAACTGGCACATGGCAATTAAAAAAAGAAAATCCCTCTCTATTCTACCCCTCCTGGAATCACATTAACTGTGTATTCAGTATCAGAGGGGTAGCCATGTTAGCCTGGATCTGCAAAAGCAACATAGTCCTGTGGCACCTTATTGACTAGGGGTGGGCAAACTTTTTGGCTCGAGGGCCTCATTGGGGTTAGAAGATTGTGCGGAGGGCCGGGTAGGGAAGCCTGACCCTGCCCCTTGTCCAACCCCCACCCACTTCCCGCCCCGACTGCCCTCCTCAGAATCCCCAACCCATCAAACCCCACCTGCTCCTTGTCGCGATTGCCCCCTCCAGAGACCCCCCCTCTAACTGCTGCCCCAGAACCCCACCCCCTAACTAATCCCCCCCTTTGTTCCCTGACTGCCCCTTTCTGAGATCCCCCCACCCTAACCACCACCCTCTGAGACCCTACCCCCATCTAATCCCCCACTTTGTTCCCTGACTACTCCCTCCCGATATCCCCCCACCACCAACCACCTCTCCCCCACCGCTTACCTTAATCAGCCAGGTGCTCCTGGATCTGGCCCTGAGCCAGGGAGCACAGTGCCCCGCAGCTCCCTGCACTCGACCCGGCCCCCGGCCAGGCAGCAGAGGGACCTGCGCTCCATCCGGCTCCTGGCTGGGGAGCGCAGGGCCAAGCGGCTCCCCGCACTCCACCCACCTCTGGCCAGGGAGCATGGGGGCAAGCAGATCCGCATGCTCCACGTGGCCCCCGGCCAGGGAGCGCAGGGCCCCACAGCTCCCACGCTCAATTCGGCCCCCTTTCAGGGAGCGCGGGGCCAAGCGGCTCCCCATGCGCAACCCGGCCAGGGAGTGCGGGGCGGGCCCAGCCGGGAGCGTGGGGACCCACAGCGGGCTGGGAGAACAGGGCCTCTGGCCCCATGCCCCGGTCCTAGCTCGTGGGCCAGATGAAAACGGCCGGTGGACCACATGTGGCCCGCAGGCCGTTGTTTGCCCACCCCTGTTATAGACTAACAGCTGTATTGGAGCATAAGATTTTGTGGGTGAATACCCACTTCGTCAGATGCATTCCCCTGATGAATTAAGTACTCACTCACGAAAGCTTATGCTCCAATACATCTGTTAGTCTATAAGGTGCCACAGGACTCTCTCACTTTTGTATATTCAGAGTGAATGTTAAGTATCAACCAGTACGTGTTTGTTTTTCAAAAAAAATCCAGTGAACAGACTTCTGTATGAGTTACATGAGTCACTGTAGTCAACCCAGGGGCTACAAAAGCAATGTCTTTGTATAACCAAGATTTTATTGGCTCTTGATTGGCGTTCAGTACACAGACACACAATGAACAATTTGTACAATTTTTTATTCTTGTATATTTTTAATCCTTTTTAAAAACCATTATTCCAGTGATTTTTCATCTTAACATGTGTTGACAAACTGTCCTTTAAATTGGACATGATGTACCAGTATATTGAATACTGTCATATGAAGTTAGATCTGCTACACAGAAAGTTCCATCTACTTAGGGCTTGTCCATACAGCACTGCAGCAGCATAGCTGGAGTTATACTACTGTAACGCTTAGAGAAGATGCTACCTATGTTGACAGGAGAGCTTTTCCCATTGGCGAAGGTACTTCGCCTTGCCGAGAGGCAGTAGCTATGTTGATGGGAGAAGCCCTTCCATTGACATAGCTCTGTCTGCACTGGAAGTTTGGTTGGTATAACTGCATCGCCTGGGGGATTTTCCACACCCTTGAGCAATGCAGTTATACTGACATAAGTCTGTAGTGTAGACCAGGGCTCAGTAACATCACACTCACTATACACCCAATAGAGGTTTCCAATCTTTTGTAGCACAGTTACAAAGTTATTGAAAAAAATAAAACTACAACTACTAAAAATAACTGTCACAGATAATACACAATTTTGAAAGGGAGATTCAAGACCAAGGAGCAGTTTCATTACAGAAGTAACTCTATAGATACAGTGTACATAGATACGTAAAATGTTAAGACATTTTCAACTTATGATTACAAAGTTTAATCCATGTCATGCCTCATTTCACAGGATATAAAAAACTATCCCTCACAGCCTAGGGAATGTTAAGTGTAATGAGGATTTCAAAGCCTTTCCCTAATCTAACATTCTATTAACTTCTGGCTACACAGAAAATAGACAACTAGTAGATGATTTTACCTCTTTTAAAAAAAGCATTTACACTTATCTAATTATGTAAAAAAAAAAAAAAAAAAAGGATGTGGTAGGACTCCCTCCTTTTTAAAAGTGTGTTTTCTAGTACTAAAAAACTTGCATTTACAAAATAGTTGATAAAAATATTCCTCTGAATTGTACAAGGAAGGTAGGTACTGCAACCACTGATAAAAGACTTGGTAGAGATATTACTGAGACTTGGCTTCTTTCTCTCTTGCTGCATCAGACCCTGGAGCCTGAAAAAGGGGAGAGGATACAGAGAACATTTAGTATAACAGTTTCCTGAAAATCTCAGTATCTTAGTTCACACACAAGATCTAACAGTAAAAAAAGCATGGTAGCTTTAAAATGATTTAACAAATCAGGTATATTTTAGAGCAAAATTAGTCATCAAATGTTTAGGACAAATGATCACTTTAAAAAATAAGTCTTCGCACATTTTGATTAATGAGCTTAACTAATCATTAATGAACCGGTCTCAGTCCCCTTTGATAATGTTCTATCACACAAATCAACTTAAAGTAAAATATAACTGGCTCAAATTTTAGGAAGTTTACTCCTCAAATTACAAATGTAAAAGGTTGACCAGTAAGAATTAGTTTTACTGGTTAACTTGCCTTAACTGTTAATCCCGTAGCAGCGCCAAAGCGGGCTCAGCCGTGCCTGCCGGAGGAGCCCTAGCCCAAACCGCACTGGCAGGATAGACCCCAGATGTTGAAATGACATTTTTTGTTTAAAGAGTTAACTTTTTAAACAGTATTAAAATATTCTAGAATGCATATAAAGGAAGGGATGTAAATTCATTCCAGCTCAAGACAGTTTAAAGGTGAAGGGATTTTCTTTTTAAAAAAAGAAAACAGAAGTCCATTTCATTAACTGCTGCCCTTAAAGGTCAAAATACTTTTAAGATTTAAAGAGTACTCTCACACTAGGAAGCTTAGATCCTGGGGAACAGCTGCATGTCTTTAGAGAAGCAAATGTTTTAATGTGTTATTCTACACTGCAGTATTTGCATTGTTGCTTTAACTATTTCAGGATTCCCAATATGTTTTAAGACAAAGTGATCACGGTCACAGAATTCTTGAAGTCTATCTCTGAAGATATTTAATTAAATATCTAGACTGAGAAATAGTGGTAGAGCTACACTGTGTCTAGATCAGTGGTGTTCAATATTTTTACACCCAAGATCACTTTTTTGAATTTAAGGGCAACCCAAGATCTACCCTGTCCCTTCCCCGAGGCCCCGCCCCACTCACTCCAACCTCCCCCTCTCTCCATTACTCATTCTCCCCCACCCTCACTCACTTTTACTAGACTGGGGCAGGAGGTTCGGGAGGGGGTATGGGCTCTGGGCAGGGACTGAGGGGTTCAGAGTGTGGGAGGGGGCTCCAGGCTGAGCCTGGGGCAGGGGGTTGGAGTGCAGGAGCGGGTATGGAGTGCTGGCTCCATGAAAGTTGGGGTGCAGGCTCCTGCCGGGTGGCACTTACCTCTGGCAGCAACACAGCTAAGGTAAGCTGCCTGCCTGCTCCGGCCCCATGCTGCTCCCTGAAGGGGCCAACCCACCCCTGAGGAGTAGTGGGGGGAGGGGAGAGGTGGCTCCGTATGCTGCCCCTCTCTGCAGGCACCACCTCCACAGCTCCCATTGGCCAGTTCCTATTCCTGTGGGAGCAATGCCTGCTGAAAGGGCTCCCTCCCCCTACTCAAGACTGCAGGCGCGCGTTGGCCCCTTTAAGGAGAGGCGTGGGACCGGAGTAGGCAGGGAGCCTGCCTTAGTAGCACTCCTGCTGCACCACTGGAGATTGCGATCAACTGGGAGCATCTCCAGGATCGACCAGCTGATCGTGACCGATCGGTTGGTGATCACTGGTCTAGATCAAGCCAGTATTTTGTCCCCTAACTTTAAAACAGTGAGTTCATACAAGCTTAAGAACATAAGAACAGCCACACGGGGTTAGACCAATGGTTCACCTAGCCCAGTATCCTGTCTTCCAACCGTACCCAATGCAAAGTGCTTTACAGGGAATGACCAGAACAGGTTATCAAGTGATCCATTCCCCAATGCCCATTCCCAGCTTCTGGCAAACAAAGTCTAGACACACTTCAGAGCACGATTTTGCATCAGTGCCCATCCTGGCTAATAGCCACTGATGGACCTATCCTCCATGAAGGTATCCAGTTCTTTTTTGAAAGGATACATCTACTCCATCTAAATAGATAACGTCAATGCAGTAAAAATGCAATGAATTTATCTTTAAAATAGGACTGTCAAGTGATTAAACACATTAGCAGTGTGATTAATCATGATTAAACAATAGAATATAATTCCTTTAATATTTTTGGATGTTTTTTACATTTTAAAATATATTGATTTCAGTTACAACACAGAATACAAAGTGTACAATGCTCACTTTATATTTATTTTGGATTACAAATATTTGCACTATAAAAAGAGTATTTTTTGATTCACCTAATACAAGTACTTTAATGCAATCTCTATCACGAAAGTTGAACTGAATGTAAAATTATGTACAGAAAATGTGCATTCAAAAAATAAAACAATGTTAAATTTTAGAGCCTGCAAGTCCACTCAGTCCTACTTCTTGTTCAGCCAATCGCTCAAACACATCTGTTTACCCTTGCAGGAGATAATGCTGCATGCTTCTTGTTTACGTCACCTGGAAGTGAGAACATGCATTCTCATGGCACTGTTGTAGCTCATGTTGCAAGATATTCACATGCCAGATGCGCTAAGGATTCATATGTCCCTTGAAGCGTCAACCACATTCCAGAAGACATGCGCCCATGCTGATGATGATAGGCCATTCAGGATAAGTGGTAGTGGAGCACTTATTGTGTTGACCTCATGGGAGGCCCACTAGCATTGGAATCTAGGCAATGTGTGAAGGTAACTGTCTAGTCACGTCGTGCCTACTGTTCAAAAGTACCTGTTTAACTGTGTCCGAACAGGTTATTTCGGAGTCCCGGAACCAGGAAGGAGCCAGGCTTTGGGGTGGAGAATTTGTGGACTCAGATGCAACCCGCATCCTGTGAAAGGAGCTGTGGAATTGGATGGAGAGAACAGTTGGCATATCATCATGTGAAGGAGGTAAATATACTAGATCTATCATAGCTAAGTTGGAGCTTTAAGAATGATATGGGCTCGGTCCCCCTGTATCTTGGGAAGTACTCTAAACAGAAGAAGAAAGGGAGGGAAAGCATAGAACAGTGGTGCATCCCATGTAATGAGGAACAATCTCCCAGAGAGTCATGCAGCAGTCCTGCTCTCCAGCACAATCTATGGTGGGGAATCACCAGCGGTTGAAGATGAGTTGAAGGATTCTTGTATCCAGTTCCCACTCATGGTTGAGCAGGAGATTCTCCCATGATGAGTCTGCAGTGATGTTTTGGTATCCAGGGACATGTGTGGCTGAAATGATGTTTGTATACACCATTTCTATAATTTCAGTACCTCTGAGCATAAAGAGTGGAACATTGCTCCATCGTTCCTGTTGCTGTAAAACATGCAAGTGATATTGTTCATCATGACTCTTGATGGTGCGATGTGCGAGCAGTGGCAGGAAATGTCAGCAGGCACTGTGGACTACTTGTAGCTCTAGGAAGTTGATGTGTAGGGTGAATTTGGTTAAGTACCATCTGTCCTGCATTGCACAATTGTGAAGGTGTGCTCCCCAACTGATTAGGGAGGCATTGTTAGAATCATAGTCAGCGCTGGCTGGAGGAAAGGAATCCCAATACAGATGCTCTTGGGCTGTGACCACCATTGTAGTGAGTCCTTGGCTTTCACGGACATGAATAGGTTTGTGGCAGCTATCTGTGAGGGACATATACTGCATGGAGCCATGCCTGAAGACACTGCATGTGTAACCGTAAGTGCTTTACCATGAAAGTGGTCACTACCATGTGGCTTAGCACTTGGAGGCACATTCTGGCAGAGATCTGGGGGCAAGCTCATACCTTGGATACAATATCCACTATAGGCAAGAATCTGATTCATAAAGAGTTCCACTGTCACCCAGATGGCGCAAAGAGCATTTGTTTCGGATGGAGCCTTTAGGAGACTAAATTGTGGGCTCATCTAAGTATGGAAAAAGCACGATGCCTTGTTTCCTGAGGTAAGCAGCAATGACTGCAAGAACTTTGGAGAATACACAAGGGGCCACTGTCAGTCGGAAAGGCAGTATTTTGCACAGATAGTGGTTGGTGCCCATGGTGAATCGGAGAAACTGTCTTTGGACAATGTGTACTGTTATATGGAAATATGTTTCTAGGAGGTCAAGGACCAAGAACCAGTCCCCGTATTCCAGTGCTGGGATAATGGTGGAGTCGGTAACCATCTTGAAGCATTGCAGTTCAGTTAACTTGTTCAGGTTTCGAAGGTCCAGGATCAGTTACCAGCAGCTGGATTTCTTCTGGATCAGAAAATAAAGGAAGTAGAGATGCTGTCCTGCGTGTTGGGAAAGGACCAAATCTAGGGCTCCCAGCTGCAGAAAATTAATTTTTTCTTGTAGAATGGGTTCATGGGAAGGGTCCCTGAGGAAGAATGGGAAGGGTGGGGAAGAAGAGATAGGAAAGGGATAGAACATCTTTCCCTGACAATTTTTAGAACCCACTTGTGTCCATCAGGAGCCTAATTCTTGGACAAGGGAACTAACCAGTCAAACTGATGGGATATCAATGATTGGTAAGACTGTAACAAGGGGAGGCTTCTTGGGGCCTTGAGTTCACCTTCAAAATTGTTGCTTGGCTGGAGGTGTGGGAAAATGGGGGTGTTAAATGAGGACAGGGTCCCAAAGGGGCAGTCAGGAAGGCGGAGAGCAGTCAGAGGACAGGGAGCGGGGGAGAGGCTGGTGTTTGATGAGGCAGGATTCCCGGGCGGCGGGGGACGCCAGGGGGCGAGAAGCATTGGATGGGGGTGGGAGCTGGACCACGCCTGGCTGTTTGAGGAGGCGCAGCCTCCCCTAACCAGCTCTCCATACAATTTTGGAAACCCAATGTGGACCTCAGGCCAAAGTTTGCCCACCCCCGATTTACTGGTGAAAACATGCTAAATCCATAGGAGAGCACCCACCCAGTGATTTGCGTACTCCACCTCCCTGAGAAGCATGAGGAAAGTTGACAGGAGATGTGGTAAGTGGGTCTAACTATGTTGACGTCAGTTACATTATTCACATAACTGAAGTTGCGTAACTTAGATTGATTTACCGCAGTAGTGTAGACCAGCCCTAAAACTGACAGGTAAGGTATTATCTACCGAGGGTAAAGGCTATGCTGTGGATTCTGTTCCAGACTAAAAGATGGTAGAGAAGGAACTAGGGGGCAGTTAAAGCACACACTGCACTCTCTCTCTATATATACACACACACACACATGTATGTATGCCCCGCTCACAGCATGACAGGGGGAGGTGCACATATGCAGTTCGATGGGCACTGCTGATGAAGATCTCTGATTCCAGGCACAGAGGGCGCTGCCACATCTACAGCGGAGTACCCAAAGGGACATCACTGGAACAACTGTTGCATGAAACAAATACTATTTCTGACCTTTGTTTGGCCATTTTCAGATATTGATCAGTGTACATACACAGTTTTAATAAGCATCAGTTAGGTGTGTAATTGCAATTATCAAGTTATTTACAAAGTAAGTATTGAGCCCACTGACACTAAACTAGATTAAATCTCATTGAGATGAATGAAGCAGTTGACATTGCAGACAGCCTAAAAATAGCTTTAAAAAGTCTTCTTTTGAATTTGGATCAGTTATCCTTCTAGCATATTTCCTTGCAACCATGAAGACTAGAAACTATTAAAGATTTTCATATCGGTCACAGGACAAAGCCACTGAGGCTGGTTGAAAGTTTTCTGTCATCTGCTTATTTTGGGGGGGAGGCAGTGGTAACTTAATGGAATTTTTTGTGAGATGTTTCTTGCTTTCTGCTGAATATTTTTGATCAAACACTAGTTGTAGCACTTCATGGGTTGTCACACTCTTCCATAGGCTGGGATTCCCAGATCCACATTTTCTGTAATGCACTAGTCTCCTATCTGCAACACGAAGTTCCTTGCCATCATGCATTATGGGAGATGTATTCCAGCTGGGGATCACAGCCCAAAGAGAAGGGGTACATGGGGAGAAAAACAACTCCCATGAGGCTCTATTGCCACATCTGGCTGAAATTTTTTTTTCCCCTTCAGTTTTTACTGAAAACTATATTCCATGGAAATTGAGTTATGAAAATTAAAAAATGTCTCATTTTTCCACAGGAAAAGATTCCAATGACTCTTCACACCAGTTCTGGTAGCTACATATCTTCCATTAAAATTAATAGAAAATGCATGGCTAAATCTCATAGGCTGCTATGAAAATCTCGGCAACATACATTTCTCTCTGAGATTTTGCAGAAACTAAATCTGATGTCTGATAAATGTTCAGATTAACTAGTGCATTATATGAACACTTCATAATCAAGAGCTAATCTTTTGTCTAGGTTAAGACTAAAGCTACTATTATACCTCTGCACTGTTAATTTCTCCATTTTCTGCAGGCAAGTTGTCCTTTGTTTCTTCTTGATTAGACCCCTCAATCTGTTTTCCTTTTGGTCTTTTTTTCCCCTTTGCCTGAGCTTTCCTGTCCTCAGATTTATCCTACAATAAAATGAATTGAAAGGTTATCTAAATACTTGCAAACAAGATGGTTATTAATATTACAAAAAAACCTCAGAAAGTACATGCTCCATAACTAGTGAAGGATGTTTCCATATTATATATATAGAAAAAAAAATTCTCCTTTCCAAAAATAAGAAATAGTCAAACTGGAATCTGAAATTAAAATACTTTTTTAAGAAAGTTAATAGTGGTTTTCCAGACCCCATAACCCCCTCCACACAACCATTATACAATCTGATGAGTGGAAACCTGTTTGAGAGGCCAAACACTGAGGAAAATACATGCTGGAAACCATAAGTGAA
This sequence comes from Dermatemys mawii, assembly GCA_007922305.1. Taxonomy (NCBI): domain Eukaryota; kingdom Metazoa; phylum Chordata; order Testudines; family Dermatemydidae; genus Dermatemys; species Dermatemys mawii. The sequence goes on along the minus strand of ML677384.1, from coordinate 143,436 downwards.
GTGCACTGGTAGAACTGCACAGAGAAGCTTGCCAAGTCCATGACTTGTCTGTGCTAATATTTTAACAGAAAGTATAAGGAGGGCTGTCAATTAATTGCAGTTAACTCACATGATTAACTCAAAAAAACTTAAATGTGATTAAAAATTCATCACAATTAATTGCAGTTTTAATAGCAAAGTTAAACAATAGAATACCAATGGAAAGGTTTGGGATATTTTTAATATATATATATATATTGCATTCTGTGTTCTATTTGAACTCAAAGTGTATATTATTCTTTATTACAAATATTTGCCATGCAAAAATGATAAAAGAAATGGTATTTTTCAATTTACCTCATACAAGTACTGTATTGCAATCTCGGTCGTGAAAATGCAACTTATAAATGTAGATTTGTTACATAACTACACTCAAAACCAAAACAATGTAAAACTTTAGCACCTACAGGTGCACTCAGACCTACTTCTTGTTCAGCCAGTCGCTCAGACAAACAAGTTTGTTTACATATAGAAGAGATAATGCTGCCCACTTCTTATTTACAAGGTCACCAGAAATTGAGAGCATTTGCATGGCTCCCTTGTAGCCAGCTTTGCAAGATATTTACATGACAGATATGCTAAATATTCCTATGCCTGTTCATGCTTTGGCCACTATTCCAGGGGACATACTTCCATGCTGATGACAGATGTTAAAAAAAATAATGCGTTATTTAAATTTGTGACTGAGCTCCTTGAGGGAGAATTCTGTCTCCTGCTCTGTTTTACCCACCTTCTGCCATACATTTCATGTTATGGCCGTCTCAGATGATGACCCAGCACATGTTGTTCATTTTAAGAACACTTTCACAAATGCAAAGAAGGTACCAATGTGAGATTTCTAAAGATAGCTGTAGCACGCAACCCAATGTTTAAGAATTTGAAGTGCCTTCCAAAATCTGAGAGGGGCAGAGTGCAGAGCTTGCTTTCAGAAATCTTAAAAGAGTAACACTCAGATGTGGAAACTACAGAACCCAAACCACCAAAAAAGAAAATCAACCTTCTGCTGGTGGCATCTAACTTAAATAATGAAAAAGAACATGCATCTGTTCGCACTATTTTGGATTGTTATCGAGCAGAACCTGTCATCAGCATGGACATGTCCCCATGAATGGTGGTTGAAACATGAAGGGACATATGAATCTTTAGCGCTTCTGGCACATATATATCTTGTCACGCTGGCTACAACAGTGCCATGCGAATGCATGTTCTAACTTTCCGACGATGTAAACAAGAAACAGGTGGCAGCATTATCTCCTGCAAATGTAAACAAACTTGTTTGTCCAAGTAATAGGCTGAACAAGAAGTAGAACTGACTAGACTTTCAGGCTCTAAAATTTTAGATTGTTTTATTTCTGAATGCACATTTTCGTGTACATAATTTTACATTTGTAACTTAAGCTTTCACGATAAAGAGACCGTACTACAGAACTAGTATTTTTCAGTTCACTTCATACAATGTCTTGCTTTTTCACAGGGCAAATACTCATGTAATCAAAAAAATATAAAGTGAGCACTGTACACTTTGTATTTTGTGTTTTAATTGAAATCAATATTTGAAAATGTAGAAAAACATCCAAACACATTTTACTAAAGGATATTCTATTGCTTAATAGTATGATTAATCACAATTAATTTTTATAATCGCTTGATAGCCCTAATAATAAATGTGTGGCGCTTCTGAAATAGAAGGGCTAGCACATCAGCTTCTATCCTTTTTTTTTTTATAATTTAATGGAAGAAATTTAATAATGCAGTAAAATGTTTTCAAGAGCACTTTCAACAGTCAGTTGATGTAGGATTTATATTTTTTGCCCAAACTAATATGGTTAAGCCAGAGGTTTCTTCCGACCCGGAGGAAGAGATTTTTTTTTTAAAAAAATGAAAAATAATTTTTTCAGTACAAACTTCCCAACAAATTTTGTATCATTTAGTTGCATTCTAACAAATGCTTCAGCTGATACCCATGATTGGGGAATATTTAATATAGCAATATGCAGTTAATATAAAGGAACAATTTAACAACATTAATCTTTTAACATTAATCATTTAACAATTTAACATTAATCTTATGATGCCATTAACTTATTGATTGATGCCATTAACTATAATGGAACAACAGATTAAGACTTGTTATTGTTTTTAGACAAGAACACTAAGGAATCCAGTGTTAATAATGCTGCATTAGTAAGAAAAGAGGCAAAAGGAAGGATGCGATGTCTTCACTTATCTAAAGGATAGAATTTTTAGTTAGGACACTACTATGCTTCAACACTTTGCACAGCCATTTATTTGTAGAACAGTATTATGATAAGTGCTGTTCTTATTGCATGCAATTGTTATTATATACACAAATACTACTGTATAAGTAAACCACAGCACATGGGTTTCTGGACGGAATAGCCATGGGAATGAACATGCTTATTTGGAATATTAGCAAAATCAAAGACACACATTTAGTCATTCTTCACAGCTTTCCTACTTTTTCATTTAGAACATTCAATATTATATAAATTTAATCTAACAGGCTTCTATACACTAAGTCTTGATACATCTCTATTTCTATAATTGAGGTCAAGAGACTAAAAAAAGTTATTTTTTTAATCTGAAGATTAACCATATATAATGGGAGAAAGTATGGCTGATTACCCAAATAGACTGTCTCAGTTCATTTGCATATTGCAAGCCTACTGGTTAGGCCTGTCACATATAGTCGTACACTTCCTTCACAAGTACATTTACAGAAAATACCAGAACAAGAAATTTCACAGCTGTAATAGCACAGCTGTAACTTAAGGAATTTATTTCACATATCCAAAATTAAATTCACTAGAAAATGGGGTATTTCCCTACTTCACATATATGGTCTATATATTACATAGAGCAGGGATGGGCAAACTACTGCTTGCGGGTCATATTCGGCCCACAGGCTCATCCCATCTGACTCCTGGCTGGGGAGGCCCCTCCCCTGCTGTCCCCCTCTCCCCTGCAACCTTAGCACACCGGTGCACAGTGCCCTGGGGGGCGGGACTGCACAGCAGCATGTGAGCAGCATGGTAAGGGAGTCTTGGGGGCACTCAGGGAACGGGGTGGGTAGGTGTGGGAATCACAGGGGGCCTGTCAGGGGGCGGAGGTGTGGATAGGGGTTGAGGGAGTCAGGGGACAGAGAACAGAGGGCTTGAATAGGGGTGAAGTCTCTGGAGGGGGCAGGTAGGGGACCAGGAATGGCAGGGGGTTGGATAGGTTGAGGATTCAGAGGGGGACAATCAGGGGGTGGGGGTCAGGGCCAGGCTGTTTTGGGAGGCACAGCCTTCCCTACCTGGCCCTCAGTACAGTTTTGGAACCCCGATGTGGCCATCCGGCCAAAAAGTTTGCCCACCCCGGTGTGTCTTCACCAGATGAACTGTCCAAGCACATCTGCCTCAGTACAGCTGTGCCAATACACATGTAGACATGCCCTGAATTAACAACTAACTCAATACAGTCCAAAAACTATTTTATAATATTAAACCAAGAATTTCCATGCAGTCTTTTAAAATGCAAGTACATATACATTTTCCCCTTCGGGTAGCAATAAAGACATGAAATATTTTTATATGTAGTTGCCCCCTTATATCAAAATAATGATCAACACTACTAAAATACTCACACCTCTTAAGCATACACAGGAGATCTTATGTACCATTAGCTGCTTAATAAAGGAAAAAGTCTAACAGAGGTGAACTAGAACCATATTGTATACATTTTCTGGAAAGTCTCATCTCAAGATTGATAACTTGGTAAAAAATAGTTGTTTAGAAACTTTAGAAATCCATCTCATCAGTGCACATTGCTCCCTAGAAGCCAGGTAAGTTAAGAGCAGAATCTAAATGAAATCTGTCCTAGATCCAGCTGTACCATCGAAACGAGAGGTCATTGGTGTGTCAAGCAACCCAAACACGGACAGTCTGTGCCACTGACAGGTGTGTCTCACTCACCTTTGGTGCTGCTGCTGCCGCCTTTTTTGGCTTGGGCTCGGCTTTGGCGGGGGCAGGTTTCTGGAAAGAGAGGCAGGTTTAGCGCTCGCCCCTCACACAGCGCCTAGGAAGGGGCAGCCTATAGGGGGAGGTCTGTACTTACAGCTGACAGGCGCGCAGACCGCCTCTTGGGCTGGGAAGAGAGAGACAGACAGCGTGAGAGTCGGGTGGGTCCCTGCCCCGCGCCCCTCCCCGGGGAGCCCGGCACTTACCTCCTCCCGCGCCTCCCCTTCGGCCGCGTTCACCTGCAAACAAACACGCACGGGAGGGTGAACATACAAACGTGCGCGCGCGCGCGCGCACAGCCCAGGTTTCCTCCCCCCTCCCCAGGGGTGGTCACGGCTGAGTGACGTCAGGACACACGCCCCTTCCCGCTGCCGCGTTCGGATTTCGAACCCCGAGTGCCGTGGCGTTTAACGGCTACAGAATATTCGAGTGACGCAGCTGCGGCTCGTCGGGAGACGGGCCCTGCGGTCGCACAGCGCCTAGATGGGCTCGCGAGTCTGGCTGGGGAGCCCGGCAGGAGAGGGGCGCTGATGCCCCGGGCGCCGTTTGATCCAAACTGTCCCGAAGCGAGCGTCAGCCAAGCCCGGAGAATTCGCGGGCGGCGGCGCGAGAAGCCCGGGGCCAGCCCCGGACCGCACCGTCCCGTCGGCGGCTCGGTGCGGTGGGGAGCGGTTCCACCCCGCACCTTTCTCCTCGGCATGGCCCGCGGTGGTCCCGACCAACGACCCGCTGGCGCTGCTGAGGTCTCTGCTGCTCCCAGCGAGCGGCTGCTGCCTGTGCGTGAATCTTAGCCCTGCTGCGGAGTGGTCGGAGCTCGCCCGCCCTTCCCCCACCCCAGGAGCGCCAGCGGCGCCGCAACAGGATCCAGCCGGATTCGGGGGTGTGGGGAGGGGGCGCGCCCATTGGGCCGAGCCTCCCGCGGGGCTGCTTTCGAAACACAACAAGCCCCTGGGGCGGACCCTTGTCACTCACTCCATGACGTGGGGCGTGGCCTTTAACTCCGGCGGGGGAGGGGGATGAGCACCCGTCTCATTGGTCAAGGTCTCTCCCAAGGCCACGCCCTCCGTGTTTCTTCCCCTCTGTGCGTGAGCAGCGATGAGGGGGCGGGGTTTTTGGCTAGGGACGCGGTTGGCAGGGGGTGGGAGATGGGTGCGCACGCGCATTGCCAGGAGGTGGAGGAGTCCGGCCGGTCAGTGGTGGTCGCGTGCACGTTGTAGTAACGGTCGGTGGCGGCCGCGAGATGGCGGAGAGCGGCGCGTGGCTGCTCGTGCTGAGCTCGGTGTTTCTGTGCAACCTCCTCAAAATCCTCCTGCCCTCCTGCTCCTCCATCGTAAGTGACGTCAGCGCGCCGGGCTCCTTCCTTAGCAACCGTCAGCCCTGCTCGCGACACTGGCTGTGAACGCCCGGCGGGGCTCGGACCCCAGAGACCCTGCTGCGGGGTGTCCCGGGGCGCGGGACCAGAGCCCGCCGCCCCGCCTGGCCCTGCAGCGCGTCTCCTCGCGAGCCTGGGGCGGCCGGGGCGTGACACTAGCGCAGGAGCCTGGGTGGGCGAGAAGCGGAGCCGCGGTCTCTCGAGCCCAGGCTGGGGCCTGACCCCCAGGGCCCGCGGCAGGTACCCGGGAGAAACGGCTCCCGGCCCCGGCGACTGGCTGGCAAAGGCCCGGCCTGCGCCGCTATCGCGCGCCGGGGTCGGCCCGATCGGGGCCGTCATGGCTCAAGGATGATGCGTAAAGCGGTTCGTCCCGCCCGGGGCTTGCCCGGGTCCTGGCCGCGGCCGACCGCTGCCCTCGCCAGGCTTCGCGCTTGGAAATGGTCCCGGGCTCTTTGAGCCCGCAGGCCTGTCCCGGGCAGGTGCGCTTTAAAGATCTCTGCAGGAAAAGCCCCTCGCCTCAGCTCCAGCCCCGGCGGGGTTAAGGACTTTATCAATTGCTCTCCCCCGCCCAACAAACATTCCCTGGTGGCCAAGAGGGCCTTTACAGAGGCCTCATATGTTACATCACTATTGTGATCAGATGTGCCAGTTTTATAGGGAGTGTCCCAATTTTTGTTGTTTTTTTTTTTTTTTCCTTGTGTAGGCTCCTGTTACCCTATCGTGATTTTTTGTACTTGTCTGGTCAGCCTGTATATCTCTGTCTTGTGTCCAGCCACAGATTGTACTTCTCCTACAACCTCATCCATAAAACGACGTATATTAAACCTATTATACTCCTGGGGGAATTCTGTGCATGTGTAGAATTCATTCCCCCACAGAATTTTTTTTCTCTGTAAAAAATACATCTGCTGGGCAGGTGCTACAGCTACACTTTTTGCCCACTGGGGCTGCTGTGGCACCAGATAGAGGACAGCTGGCTCAGGATGCCTGGCTGCCCATTGGGCCAGGTGAGGAGGCATGGGATATGAGGGACAGACTGAGGCTGAATGGTAGGGGGTGCAGGGACACAAGGGAATGGGGTGGCTGAGTGGGGGGTGCAGAGACACAGGCAGATAGGGATGTGATGTGATGCGATGCAGGGACACAGGGACTGGAGGAGGAGGAGGAGTGGGGGTGCAGGGACACATGGTGCAGAGGCAGATGTGCCTGATTGGATGGGAGAGGCTAGGTGTCAGCCAGGATCTGCATGGGGGAGCTTCCCCAGCTTCCTAAAAATCTCCTGCCTGCCAAAACCACAACTGTTAGATACTTTTCTCATCCACATCCACTAACCCTACTCACTGCTAGGCTCCTTCCCAGCAAATACTTCCCTCTCTCTCAGCTTGTCTGTTATCCCTGACTTCCCCAAGTCTTTGCACTGCTTCCAGGAGGTGTAGGGAATACACTTCTGTATTGTAGTTTAAATGAGTTATTACTCAGAGTTCTGTATTAATTTGCCTAATAAGGAATCTACTTGTCAAAAAATGTTTCTTGAATCTTTTTTTGTCATCTGTATTCAGTCATTTCCCCCATCAGGCCCCATCCCCATTATTTTTACTAAAAGTCACAGACAAATCACAAGCTTCCATGAATTTATTTATTGTTCACAACCTTTCTGTGACTTACTAAAAATAACTGACAAAATCTTTAGTATAATATTAACATCCCTTTCAAGTAGCTATTCAGCATTCTCATGTTACTGAAAGTCATAATAGCTCTGTTTTATCGACAATAGTTCAGAAATGGTTAGAAACTCTAGGGCAGTGGTCACCAACCGGTCAATCACAATCAACTGGTAGATTCTGGAGACTTTCCCAGTCAATCATGATTTCCAGCTCCTGAAAGTCTGGTGGCATAGCAGGGCTGCCACTAAGCCATGTTCCCTACTTGCTCTAGCCCCACATGTCTTTGAAGTGGCCAGCATGGCCCTTGGGAGGGTAAGGGCAGGGGTGTCCGTGCATTGCTCCTACCTGCAAGCACTGGCCCTGCAATGCCTATTGGCCAGGAACAGTGGTCAATGAGAGCTGTGGTGTCGGTGTCTGCAGAGGGGCAGCGCACGGTACCATGTGCGCCCCCCCGGCTGCAGGGGTACATTGGCCCCTTCCAGGAGTGGCATTGGTCTGGGGCAGGCAGGGAGCCTGCCTTATCTCCGGTGCGTCGCCAACCAAGGTAAGTGCCACCCGGCAAGAGACCCCAGCCCTGAGCCCCCTCCTGGCCCCAGCACCCTGTACCTCCTTCTGCAACCCTACACTCTGCCCCAGTGCAGAGCCCTCTCCTGCACCCCAACCCCCTGCCCCAGGCTCAGCCCAGAGCCTCCTACCATACTCCAAACCTTCCAGCCCAGAGCATGCATCCCCTCTCAAATCCCTTCCCCAGCCTGGTGAAAGTGAGTTGGGCTGGAGGGGGAGAGTAAGCAACAGAGAGAGCAGAGGGATGGACTGAATGGAGCACAGTAGATGCTGGATTGCACTTAAATTCAAAAAGTGATCTTGCATGTAAAAAGGTTGGAGACCACTGGTCTAGAGAAAATTCAGATTGTGGATTCTCATTTTAAGTTAGGCAGAGAGATTGCAAAATTTTCCCCCCAGCCCATTCTTACAGTATATCTCAGAATAATTAAGTAATGGAATATTTCAAGGGGAATACTGAAATTATTTTAGAAAAATCAACTAACTATGTAAGTAAAAAAACTCAGAAGATCCATGTCATCATTACTAGTTGCAGCTCTGTTTTCTTTTTGGTGTCTGAGTGACCTGCCCCCTGAAGTGTTAGGCTTTTTGTCCTCACTTGTTTAGAGATGGAATCAAACCTAGCTATTACCTCTTGGTGAGGTGGATTATCTATGCCAAAAGAAGAACCGCTCCAAACATTGTAGGTAGCATTTTGATTGATGTGCTACAGTCGTGCACATATGCTGTTACAACATTTTAAGTGTAGACAAGTCCTAGTGACTGGCCCTCAGCTTTCAGACTCCATTTCACAGCTTAACAAAGAACCAACCTCAACGTCAACAAATTCTATGCTGCAGTCTATGTATTTAATCAAGATTTTTCTGAAAGGTGGGAGTAAAGATGATTAGTTTGTTCTCTTAGGTTGTTGAGTCTTTAGTTGATATTGTAAATTTATTCTGTGGTATTTTTAAATTGTATGAGTATATAGAAAGTATGGTATTTGCTCTTTATATATTTTCTAAAATAAATATATACTAAATTCTAACTAGATAGCTGATTGAGTTCCTTTTTTTTGTAGATATCCAGATTGCTACAGAAAGATGCAGAGCAGGAGTCCCTGATGAGAGCTGAAATTCAGAATATGAAGCAAGAACTCTCAACCATTAGTATGATGGATGAATTTGCTAGATATGCCCGACTGGAAAGAAAAATTAACAAGATGACTGACAAACTTAAAACTCATGGTAGAGTGCAATATTTGCCACTAAATATTTACACAGTTTACCTAAAAACACATCTTTTTCCAAGAATGTGTTTTTATTTTGACCGTATTTGTCCTTGTAGAGCCTTTCACTTTTTCTTTATCCCTAACCAGTGCTCACTGCTTTTTGTTTTAAGTTTGAGGGTATTATTAATATTGGTTTTTATTTCTGTTGCACATAATACTTAAGAGATGGGATTTAGAATCTCCCCAAACTGTAGCATGGAATACGAATACCTTTCAGAGGAATTCACAAGGAAACTGAGGCAGAAGGCAAGTTTTCATTTTCTATGTCTGAAGAAACACTCCAGTCAGTCAGTACACCTAGAATTTTTGAGTTCAAATCAAAATAGTAGCATGTCTTTAAGACATGAAAGTGAGCCACTAAGGCTGTGTCTTCATTGCAAAAAGGTGGCTTTTGTTTTTTTTCTACAGCAGGATAATTAATGCATGTTAGCAATCCCTTTGTAAATTCCTAATGGAGACAAGACACTGACTGGAGATTTTACCACAAGCTAATTAGACAAAGTCAGTGCTATGCCTCCTGCCCCTATGGTTGATCTCACCTAGTTTGCACTGTAGTTTTACCAAGAGGTATTGTCTCTACAAAGCTGTTAAAGAAGGTTTTGGCCACTGGGCCACCATGTTTAAAGATGTATTCTTTTTGGTGGATTCCTTTGTATTGCTCTGAAGCAATACAGCAGTTGAAACTCAAATTGGGAAAACAGTCTTTCTTGTCAGATGTGGACTAGTCACACACATGATTTTTCATTCTGAATGTGATTCATTGAGCTGGGCAAGAAAGTATTTTGGACAACATTCCCATGAACCCGAATGGTTAAAAAAAGGCAGTGATAGGATGCCTAGTGTGATAGTCTGTGTCTGCTAAAGAGATTGCACTATCCCTATGGAAAATAAAGTACTCTCGTTTGTGTTTAGTCCAACATAAGTTTTCATACGTCAGCAGCCATAGAGATTCCTTTTGCTGGGGGATAGAATTCTTGGTTACACATGACATTTCTTTGTCTAATAAACCACTATTTCAAGCGGTAGCTTTGGTTAAGGAAGTAGGTAGCATCTTACTTGCAGATGAATACTCTGTAGCATACAGTGATATTTTGGATGATGAAAAGAGTGCCTATGTTTTCCAATAATAAATTGACAGTGACAGCATATAAATAGGAGTATAATCTTTGAGCAGAATATTTTGTTTTGGAAAGTGAAATATCAATAATTCACCAGTTTGAGGTAAGCACATTTACTGTTATATAAATAATACAGATGGCAATATTTCTTTTCTTTTCACAGTGAAAGCACGAACTGCTCAATTAGCCAAAATAAAGTGGGTGATAAATATTGTATTCTACATTTTACAAGTAAGTGAACACTTTATTATGATGGTACAGATTATTATAACACATATTTACAATGATATTTTACCATTCTGCAGCTATTGGCTAATACTTACGCTATGTCTACACTACGTACTTAACAGGGGCACAGCTCTCCCACCAGCGTAGCCTCTTTATGCCAGCAGGAGAGAGCTCTCCCACCAGGATAATTAAACCATCTCAAATGAGCGGTGATAGCTATGTTGGTGGAAGACACTCTCCTGCCGACATAGTGTTGTCCACACTGATGCTTTTCTAGGTGAAACTTATGTTGGTCAGGGATTGTGGGGTGGGGTAGATTTTCCACACCCTGACCAACAAAAGTTTTGCTAACAGAAGTGCTAATGTAGATAAAGCCATAGACGTGCACCTGACATTCTGACTATGTGTAGCATGGCAAACCCCCTCATCAGTATTTGTGGGGAGAAGGGATTTTTGAGTTTGATTTAATGTCTGGTCTGCTCTTTTCTGACTTTAAAGGCAAGAAGCTTCCTCTCCCACTAATGTCATTGCTCTGTTATTTATGTTAGAGGCAGCTGGAGTCCAGGATGGGTGCTATCTATCTTTGTAAACTGGGCTGGTAGCCCTGCCTGTTAAGGTTGCTTTACATTTACAGTTATAAGACCCTGTTTTCAGTTGCTTATAGCTTTGCCAGACTTCAACTGTTTGGACTTAAATTTTCCTTGAAAGACAGTTTAGAGTCATTTCTTGAATAGTTCAGATTTCATGCCAATTGAATGTTTTGTGTCTCTGCTAAGACTGTCAATAAAGATGACCCACAGAATCCATCGCAAGGGTTTTTTTCCCCCTCTTGATGTGGACACCAATCTATTCATAGCAGACTATAACCATCAACTCAGTTTATGGTGGTTGGAAAAAAAAAAAAAAAAAGTCCATCAGATTGTAACAGCTTTTGACCACTGTTTATCTGGGCTAAAATTGACCCAACACCTACAGGTAAAAAGCACCATTTTTCTATGAGCCATCGAGTCCCCCAAGAGACTGTTTTTTGATATTGACATTTTAATATTGTGTGTGTAGTTAAGATGATATAAATAGCATCTGGATTGTAACAGCTTTTTGTAGTTTTACAAATGTAAGATTGTGCCCGTAAGTTTAACTGCTCTTTATAATTATTCATATTTTAATTTACTGCCACAAAATAGAAATTTGAACATACTTTTCACGTGTTATTGTCCTGGCTAATGGGAATTTCCATTCTAGGCTGCCTTGATGATCTCACTAATTTGGAAATATTATTCTGAGCCAGTCACTGTGCTTCCAAGCAAATGGCTGGCCCCACTGGAGCGTTTAGTAGCCTTTCCTACAGGAGTGGCAGGTAAGATTATGTGTAAATAGCATACATTTCTCTTCTCTCCAAGTGTATGTGGATTCCAATAGTGTAACGCGAAAGTACATATGGAGGATAAAAATGCTTTCCTTATCTATCTTTCTAATAACAAAGAGAATTTTAAACTAGTCTTTACTGATCAAGCTTCTGGGCCCTTCTGCAATTTTAATATTAAATAATGTAAAAAATGAAGGCCTCTTTCACATTATGGGAAATTTGAAAAAAGTGATCAGAGAAGGAACAGCCTGCTCTCAGCTTCCTGAGAGCAACATGATTAGGCTGCCTGGGGACCTGTACACAGAAATGCATTGTAGTGTTTTCCGTCTTGGTTTTAACTTTTTTACTGAAGTAAGTTTAAGCAGTTCCCAAAGCCTCCCTGGATATCTGGTCTCTTCTATGAACCTCATTCACCATATTTCCATTTGGGATATTCCTTTCTGGGCCTTTGGCCATTAGCGGAACCCTGAATTTGTGTCTGAGAGAAACTATGTTTGTTTCCTTTATGATGTCAAAACTAAAAAGATGCTGAAAGGAATTATGTAGGGAAAATAAATTAGAGATCAATTTTAAACTATCAAAAGCCAAAATCTCACATTAGATTAGAGTAATCATGTACAGATCATATATAAAGTGATACAAATTTAGAAAAGTAATGCTCGCGGGCCCACTCCCACTTCCATTGAGGTCAATGAGACCTTTACATTGACTTTGAAGGATTTAGAGTTTAGTGAAAGAGAGACTTTGGCAAGGTGGTGTTGAACAGACAATTTAAAAGGCGTCAAGTCTAAACTTTTGCCTACCTTAAAAAATACTATATCGTTCCACGTTGTCTTCCTGATCTTTGAAAACCTGTCATTTTAAAAACAAGAGCTTCAGCAGAGAGGTAAAAAAATGCAACTTTTTCTCCAGCACTGCCTAACAGTAAATTCAAGATTCAGGGTTTCTCTGATGTCTCAGATCCATATTTCTGAATGGAGACCCTGACTGCTGTATATTGACGAGCTGAGCAAACAGGCAGACTGCAAGGACAATATAACGTGTGTGTGTGTGTGTGTGTGTGTGTATATATGTGTGTGTATGTGTGTGTGTGTGTGTATATATATATATATATGTGTGTGTGTATATATATGCAAGGTAAAACACAGGCGACAGGTTTTATTTTAAGCCTGTATGTGCCAATGGTGTCCTCTTTAAAGGATTTTAAATATGTTGCTATCTTTTTACACTTAAAAGCTTTCTTGAACGATCCCTATTCGCCATGATAACTTGCTGAGGGTATGGTTACACTTACAAGATTATAGCGCTATAGGTTATAGCGGTCCCCTTATACAGTAATATGTATAGCGCTATTGTATGTCCACACTCAGATGCTCCTGCGGTATAGCATGGCCACATTTGGGGCACTTAATGCGGCATTAAGAGCAGCGCATTAGGGCAGGTATCCCAGCATTCAGCTGGGTGCAACGTGCTTTTTAAACGAGGGGGGTGAGGGGGGACGCGTTGTGTGTATGCGGAGGGAGAGAGACAGTGGTTTTTCCGTTTTTCTGAAAGCCTGTCAGTGAGCCTCCGTTCACAGAGGGGTTTGTTTTCACACAGGCTCCCTCCTTAAACATTTGCATTGCTTATCTGCCGAGTTAAGAAAGAAACTCTAAAGAGGTACTTCCGCATTCCTCCAGCCGAGTTCAAAACAAAGGGAAGAGACGTCAATTGCCTTAAATGGCTCTAGGCATCTCCAGAGATTACTTGTAGCGCAGTGGGTGTCCACATTCTTGCTGTAGCGCTACAGCAGCTGCGCTACAGCCCTTATTCCCCATGAGGAGGTGGATTTATAATAGCGCTATAACTCAGCAGTTATAGCGCTATTAGTGCCTTGCCAGTGTGGACGGGGAGTAGGTTATAGCGCTCGTGGGGGCTTTATAGCGCTATAAAGTGCCAGTGTAACCATGGCCTGAGACAGGAATGTTTCTCTGGTGCTGGGAAGGCTTGGTCCTTGAAAGGCATTTACTTAAACAATACATAAAGCTTTGAATAGTTCTGTTCAATGACCTGTCTCTCATACTCTTCTTTTGTCTTAGTTGATAATCATGAGGGAAGGCTATTGCTCTTGAAAATGCTTCTAAATTATGCTGCTGCCAGTACAGAAACATTTAAAACAATTGAAAAGAATAGTTTCTCCACCTCTACGCCCAAGGAAATAATTTTCATTTTTTAAACATGATACTGAATTGACATAGCATAAAAATACAGAAACTTATAAAAAGAGATGCTAAACTACATAATGAACTACAAGCTCATACAGAATCTTTCCCTTTGTTTTTTATTTTGCTTTGCCAGCTTGAAGTGAATTGTGGGATGTGATTGTCAGTGTCAAGCAGCTTTTGTGGGATGCCAAGAAAATCCAGCTTTTGGTTAAAAATTACTGCTCTACTTTCTAAGAATTTGGCACTTTTTTTAAAAAAAACTTGTGTACAGCTGTATATTCACCTGGAAACAACAATTCTTTAGTTTTGAAATACTTAATTTTTAAGAAGTATTATATTTTCCTTTTTGTTTTATTTACCACTTTACTGTTGCTGAACTTCCATATGTACTTCAGTCGGGAAACACTCTATTCTGTCAAACATCATTACTATATATCAACATTGCTGGTTTTAATGGGTAGGCCATTTAAAATAGTAGCACAAGAGTATCTGGAGGGGAAGGTCCAGTAGTGATGGAGTTAATAGTTTTTCCCTGGTATGCATGTTTAAAACATCGCTTTAAGAAAATAGAGCATTTTCAGGTAACGTTCTTTTTACCTACCTTAATTTTTTAAAAAATTTAAAAGGAAGGTTCTACTTCACCTTTGTCTTCAACAGCAGTTATATATCTCTAATCACACAACAGGTATGTTTAGAAGCTGTAGGATATGTGTGCCACACATTGGTACGTACTGTACCTCTAATTCAGTACCGTCTCCCTGACTTTCAGATTCTCTCAGAATTAGGTATAAATACTTTATCCCTTGATTTTTTGAAACTTATCAGAGTTAGAGATGTGTGTTTGAGAGTTACTGATACAATGATGTACATCATGGTTTTCTCTCTCCTCAGGTGGTGTTGGAATTACATGCTGGCTTGTGGTCTGCAACAAAGTTGTGGCCATTATGCTTCACCCTTTCAGCTGAGAAGGAATCCCAGAATTTTGAACTGCATTTCCATTTAATAGAAAGTGGAGTCCTGAAGTCCTTTATGAGAGACAAAATACAGAGCTTGCACTACTTCACTCCTGGTGTATAAAGCGGAAAAAGCCCTTTCTATCAAAGGAAGCAATTGTTGTATACAATGTAATAATTAAGCATGAATTAATTTTCATCTTTTATTATTTCAGTTGAAAATTTATCAATAAGTTTTACTGATAAAGATGCTTCTCCCCTTGACTTATCCCTCAAGTACTTAGTCAATAACTTTTAAAGAATAACATTACTTCTGATAAAGCCTTATTTTTGTTGTAGATGGCTAGTATATACACTGGTTAACTGCAGAAACAAGAATTAGTCATTACAGTTTCACTGAGACTCAGTTGCAATTATTCACTGAGACTCAGCTGGATTAACTGTAGCTTTTTAAGATGAATTACTAAGTGGGTTAGGGATGCTTTTGGGGCTTTACTATTTTTTTGGAAGAAGTATGGAGACTGCTTCACACAATTTTCTTTTGGTGGAGTAGCAAGGTAGATTTACTGCTTGTTTATTTTAGAATGTGATTTCCTGACTGTACGTAGCAGACTTTAGCATTCACGGGCTGTCTTAGAAGATGCACCACTGATCGAATTGAAATCTAAAGTTGTCCCCTGGCCCCCTCTCAACTGTCAAATATGTGGTGGCTGGCTACTTGTTCCTATCTGCTCCCAAATGAGAATGGAGACCCACTTGCTTGAATGTATTCTATCTCCTGTCCCAAATGGCTCTTCCTAGCCCCAGACCTGATTCTCCCTCTCAAAATACTTCCCTTCCCTCTATCTTGAGAGAACATCACTGGGGCCATGCTCTCATCCTCAAGGCTCCTTTCCTCCTCCTCCTTCTCCTCCTCCTCTTTCTGTCGTGGCCCAGGAAAAGAGTGAAAAACTTTAGTCTCAAAGACATGGCAGAGCATGGCCCCAACTTGCACTGTGTTGGGAAGGAACAATCTTCCTGTTTCATGGTTGAGGAGGAGAAGCAGGAAATGTTTGCTCTTCCTTCTGAAGTTTAATCACTAACATTTCAAATTATGTGTAATGTCATCTTCCAGGATAGCCCAAGAATGTCTGCAAGGTAAAAAAGTAAGTCAGGGACTCAGATTTCTAAAGTAACAGAAAATCTTGAAGAAAATGGTAATTAGCAAAGGAAAAAGTTTACTTTTTGGAGTGAATCCTCTCTTCCTCAGTGCTAAGCTACGGTAAACGGGCTGAATGCATATGGTCCTGCAGGGTAAGAAACCTCCCTACTAACCTGCCGAACAGTGATAAAACTGTTCTGCAATGGCTGGGCTATATTGTCTGCTGCCCATGTCATTCCATTCCTGGAAGGCCGAAGGTCAGTGGATTTGCAGAGTTCCTGATCCACAAGCCTTGCATGCCTCTACACTGGCATGGAAAAAACTCATGTGGAATGGGGCACACAACACGCTTGCATAAGTTCCAGGAACCCTGGCTTACCTGCTAGTCCTGTGCAATGGACCTGCATCTGTTCCACTACATTCAGCTCTCTTCATTGTCCTAAAGGGATGTGCCCCGTTCTCACCCCCCACACCCAAATGAAGACTGTGTTTAGGAATGAATTCTTAAGGTCATGATACCTGGTGTGTGTGTGCATGAAATGTTTTTCTTTGTGAATTTTCAATATTTTTATATTGGTTGTATTGAGCCAGTATTAATATTTATGCATAAAATATGCAGCACCAAGAAAAAAAATACAGGGATTGAGAACAGGTGTGCAGTTTCATTATTCATTAAATAAGGTTGTTCAAAAGTTTAATTAATTTTGAGAAGATTAATGATCATTTTATTGGTAGATAATTGGTATTTTCTACCTAAGGAGATAAATGAGGAAACAGTGCATTACATACACAAACTTTGAGGCACTAAAGGTAAATTATTTTAACCATGCTATTAACACTGATCCCCGCTAGATGCATCTGATGATGCTCAAAAGTCTTGCACTTCATTTGTTTTGAAGTGTAATAGCAGCAAGACCAGTAGGAGCAGCATCTTTTTCCAAAAGAAAAGCTGCTTTAGCAGTAGATTTATGTTGTCTATTTTGGTTACATTTACTTGGCCAAGTCTTGATCTGTTTATTTACACAAGTTATCCTATTGATTTCTTCAATCAAACTCCTTGGGAGAGCAAGAGCAATGAAGTTTTGGTTTAAGTATTTTTTGAATGTGACCACTCCATATGCTGCGTATGGCTTTAATCACACAAGAGAAATATTGATATTTCATAGATATTCTTTCCACATGCATTTTTGAACACACTACCAGCCATCTTTGAAGTTTTTCATTGCAAAGTTTAATCAAACTATCAAGTACCGAGAGAAATAGTATTAGGTGAACACATGCAGAATATCTGGATCCTGAAAAGTAAATATAATCTGTTACAGGATAATTAATGTTCATGCTACTGTTTTTAAATGTCCTTGGCTTTTTTGAAAATTAAATCACACAGATTTTTTTTTTCCTTTCTGACCCTTGCTACATATCTGAAACCTCCTACATTAAGTGACTGTACAAATTAAAAAAAACAAAGCAGTAAACAAAGACAAGAATACTTGAAAAATGGACATCTCCCACTTTTCCAAAACAGCATATTCAGTAGGCAAAATAGTGCAGACTTCATCACCCGAGTCCAATGGTTGGGGTGCTTTAAGGAATTCTAACTTTCAATGGCAACGAATAATGCTTCCGAGCTTTCTCGAGCTGGTGAAAATATAGTTTTGTGTGAATTTTTGAAGCTATTTCAGGATTGAACTTTAACTTTTATCGTATCAGGGCCAAATGACCATAAAAGCAAATCAGTCACCTTAGCCAGCTGACAAATCTCACTTAGAAATCCAGATTGAAGCAAAAGGTCTTGCATTTCACCTAAAGGCTGCCTCTTGTGCTTAAGGAGTGGTGGATGATTGAATTCCAGAGCTGAAGACCTTTCATCAATTAAGGCCTGCTATCTGCCCCCAGCATTTCAACTTTAAACTCACAGCAATTTGATTTAATGTGTTCTCTTATTCTGATACAATATTACTGAAATGCTTCAGCTTTTAGAGCAGGGGTGGGCAAATTATGGCCCATGGGCCACATGTGGCCTGCCAGCCATTTTCATCTAGTCTACAAGCTCAGGCTGAGCGTGGCATGCCATGGGTATCCCTGCTCCCTGGCCGGGCCCAGCACGGCGTGCCGCTGGGCCCTACACTCCCTGGCTGCGCCGGGTCAAGTAGTGACCAGCTGAGTATAGTATGCAAGGGAGGGGGGGCTTAGGTGGTAGGGTTCCGGGGGGTTGGTGGTTAGGGTGAGGGGGATCTCAAGAGGGGGCAGTCAGGGAACAAAGCAAAGGGGTTTAGATGGGGGTGGAGTCCCAGGGGTGGTGGTTAGGGTGGGGGGATCTCAGGAGGGGGTAGTCAGGGAACAAAGCAGGGCGGCTTAGATAGGGAGTGGGATTCTGGATGATGGTGGTTAGGGTGGGGGGATCTCAGGAAGTGGCAGTTAGGGAACAAAATAGGGAGGCTTAAATACAGGGTGGGGTTCTGGGAAGGCAGTTTGGGGATCTCCGGAGGGGACGATCAGGTGACAAGGAGCGAGGGGATGTTTGGATGGGTTGGGAGTTCTGAGGGGGACAGTCATGGGGTGGGAAGTGGGTGGGGCTTGGATAAGGGATGGGCTCAGGCTGTTTGGGGAGGCACAGCCTTCCCTACCCAGCCTGCCGCACAATTTTTAACCCCAATGTGGCCCTTGGGCCAAAAAGTTTGCCCATCCCTGTTTTAGAGTCATGCCACTATTGGATAAAAGCATAGCTTACATATGATTACTTTTATAGTGTTAAAAAAGCACTTATATATAGGCCCTGATCCACTAAAGTATCCAAGTACTTGCCTAACTTTAAGCAGGAACGGTCGTAGTGAAGAACTATTTGTGCTTAAAGTTATGAAACTGCTTTGCTAGTCTAGGGGCTCAGATTTAAAAGCTACACAAATATTTTAAACACGTGTGAAATCCTGGCCCCACTGATTTCATAGCGACAGAATTTCCCCCCATAAATCCAATAAGTATTTCAATCCTATTTGTCTTCACTGTTCTGTAGCGCAAGTCCTTCTTTAATGTGTTACTCTTCCAGACAGACTTCAACTGCTTTCCAGCTCTGACAGCCTTTCACTGCAGCTAGCATAAACATGGTTTTAATATTCTGTACTATAGTGCATTCTAATATGCCCAAGAATGTTCAACCAATTGAGTAGAGTGCATAAGCATTGGGACACTGCACTTGGAGAGAAATACTCTCCTGTAACTGAGTATTCCATTTCCGTTTTATTGCTGGAGAATTGTTCAGGTAAAAATTCTAATAAGATTTAAATGAAATCTTCCAAATAACGAAGGCAAAAAAACCCAAAAGTGGTAGGCAACACATTGCTTTTCAACAAATGCTAAACATACTGCATATTTCAAGATTAAAGATAAACAATTTAACATATACATCAATTGAATATTAAAACTAATTTATGTCTGAGGTGAAGGTGTTAGTTAAGACTTTCCTAGTGTGAGTTTAGAATCTCCACACTGCAGACCAGTGTCAGTGTTTGAAATCTCACTTATATAATTATGTAACCTTTCGTTGTCCACAACTGTTTGCTCTTTATCAAGCCCTTTTGTGTTAGGGGTTGAATGGTTGTTTAAGACACAGCTTGGTCCAAAGAGTTCTTCCATAAGAGATTTTTTCCTCTCCTTTAGTGTTGTACGAACATAGCTTCCATCCTCTGCAGCACTGTCTTTCTGCCTTGATTTGGTAACTTTACCAAATGACGGCTCATATATGCCAAATGAATTTCTTGCCTTCGATTCAGCTATCTCACTCTGGTGCCAACCTGTTTGTGTGTTTTTGCGGAGGCTTCCTATGTTGGATACTGGACCTGATGCAGGAAGCCCCTGATGCAAGTTTTCAGTGGCTTCTGTGAATGTATACTGTTTTTTTAATCTAGTGAGTGTTCTGTTATTCTGTGTTGGAGTTACACTTTTATCATCTGCTGCTCCTTTGTCACTTAGTTGTTTACTTTTTCTTTCCTCCTGTTCTTTCTCTTCTGCTACAACTTTTTCCTGATTATTCTTCCTTATTGGGACCTCATTTATAGGTCGAGTTTGTCCTGCTTTCATCAGTTCCTCCATTCCTTTCAGTAAGTCAACTTCCTTTTTTTGCATTTCTCTCTTTTTCTTCTTTCTTTCCATAAATTCAAAGTGAGTTTTTTCTTCCATGAGCTGTATTTCATCACTTAAAAATTCTACAATGGAATATTTTTATTTAGGAATGTTCTTAATTTAAAGATTGTTTAAGAGCATTAGATAATGCAAAGACATTTTCCCTATGTAGATTTATATACCATCATTCTTGTATATATTTCACTAGTTCTATAGTGAAAAGTATCTTCTTAGTATTCTCAATAAGCATTCCAGAAGACTTGTTAGATCTAGATAGTAGAGCACCCTGCTGCTAAATCGACTCTAGAGTTTGCGTCTAGGCTTTTAGTACATATTTTACCAGATGTTTAACTTTATTCATGTGATAATTTTATTCATGATAATTTTTAATATTCCATGATTTTGTAAATGGTGAACATAGAAAAGTGATCTACTTCTATATGACAAAGTCCGACTACCAACTCTGCAAACAAATTCATCATGGGATCTAAACTCAAATTCTATTGTTTTTGTCTTCAACACCACCCATCATAAAGAAGAATTCTGGAACTTAAGAGACAATTTTGTTGATGTTGAATAAGGTGGAATAGATTCTACTTTATCTTTTCCTAGCTGTCTTGGCTCTGTAGTGTGTGCATTAGTAGGGTTGTTTGTGGGGGTGGTATACACACATACAGCACTGTAGCGGGGTGGTCACCTGCTCTGGCCCTAAAAGCATTAAAGTCAGCCTTGGGAGAGGGCTGGGGGCAGAAAGAAAAAGCCCAGGCTGATGGGGAAGCAGGCACAGCTGTGGCCATGCTCCAAACAGACCACAGCAGGCCCTTATAAAAGGGAAGAGAAGCAGGGACCTGGCAGAGTCTCCTCTGCCTATAGAGGCAGACAGGTCTGGCTGCTGGGAAGCTTGACAGAGTACCTAGAGTAGCGCAGGGCTGCAGGGGAAGCCAGAGGAGCTGGGGAGCTCCGGCCTGGAAACCTCCAAGGCTGCTGGCCTAGGAGACGGTTGAAAGGGAAACTGGGGTTGCAGGGGCAGCTCATGGATAGGCAGAGGCAGCAGGCCAACCCTCCTTGCCTATGATGACTGGCTTATACAGACTGCAGTTGGCCCCAATGAAAGGGGGCTTGATGGTGACTGGCAGTAGCCCATAGGCTGAGGCAAGGGGGGAATAGTGGGTGTGGGTTCCCTGGGGAAGGGAGACCCAGAGAGACTGTGGGGGTTCTGCAGGGGTGCAGAACCCCAAGGAAGAGGGTACTGGAGTCTGGGAGGGACATGGGCCCAGTGGCACGGTGAGACATCGGCCTGCAGAGGGCGCTTTGGGAGCTGGTGAGCTAATTCCCTGGACATATCAGCAGGAGGCGTTGCAGGGCGAGACACCGCATGGTTACAAGAACCCATGGCTTATATATCAAGTTGTTATACAATTAAAAAAATATAGGGATGGTCTCACTGCCTCGGAGAGAGCTACAGAGAATATCTTATTGCCCTTATATAAATCCATGGTGCACCCACATCTTGAATACTGTGTACAGATGTAACAGTCTCTTCATCTCAAAAAGGATATACTGGCATTAAAAAAGGTTCAGAGACGAGCAACTAAAATGATTAGGAGTTTGGAACATGTACTGTATGAGGAGAGATTAAAAAGGCTAGGACTTCTTAGCTTGGAAAAGAGGAGACTAAGCGGGGATATGATAGAGGTATATAAAATAATGAGTGCTGTGGAGAAATTGAATAAGGAAAAGTTATTTTCTTGTTCCCATAATACAAGAACTAGGGGCTACCAAATGAAATTAATGGGCAGCAGATTTAAAACAAATAAAAGGAAGTTCTTCTTCACATAGCACACAGTCAACCTGTGGAACTCCTTGCCTGAGGAGGTTGTGAAGGCTAGGACTATAATAGGGTTTAAAAGAGAACTGGATAAATTCATGGAGGTTAAGTCCATTAATGGCTATTACCCAGGATGGATAAGGAATGATGTCCCTAGCCTCTGTTTGTCAGAGGTGGGTGATGGATGGCAAGAGATCATTACTTGCTAGGTTCACTCACTCGAGGGCACCTGGCATTGCCCACTGTCAGTAGACAGGATACTGGGCTGGATGGGCCTTTGGTCTGACCCTATGTTCTTATGTACATGCTGCCAAACAATAAAATGAGCTAAAACCCAAACTTCAAGAAAAAGATCACAAGGGGAAGTGAAAGATTAACAGACTCAAAGATTAACAGAGATAAACACAAAGGCCTTATACCTAGGACTGAAGACCACCAAAGAGTGATTTTGGCTAAGATTTTGGCCCTCCTTCCCTACTACAGGGTGGGTTCCCCTTGTTCATGCAGCTACTCATCAGGAATAATAGCACTAACAGTGTCAACAGGGGGTCAAATAGCTTTGGTGAACTTTTGGGGTATGACAAATCAAAAGGAAGACATGTTTTGAGAGCAGACGGGCTCTGATCTCAATCTTTGTTGAGACAATTGGGGAAACAAGGTAGACAAACTAGACAAGGTTCCAGTAGCAGCATAAATTGCCTGTCTTTCAACGCTCATCTGAAACCACCCTTCTGAAGGCCAGATGACAGGGATCAGCAGCCTAGCACTCAGGATCAAGTGGATCAGCATAAATTGTCAATAAAACCACCATAGTCCATTATCTGCTCAAACAAGGGCACCTGATACCTGCTTACTGTAACCAAGAATGCTACTACAAGGCAGAAGCACAGACATATAAACCAGCTCTAAATTAATTACATAAGTACTAAAGCACCTTGAAGGTGGACTTTGGTGGCTTGCATTAACACTGTTGTTGAATTTGTATGTTGTATGTCAGATACAGGCTAATGGCCATCACGGTGGCGTGTAATACCAGTGTACTATAGTTCATTCATTCTGTTTGCATAAGATCAAATGAGGTTATGAAAAATTAAAAATATACCTCTACATGTTCTATTAGAAGTTTCTTGCTTTGATGGTTTCTTGGTTGGTTCAATTTCTATCTTATGTTTTGTATCTTCATAAGGTTCAACTTTTCGATTTATGTCTTCAGTTGTCTTTTTCTCCTACAATTCACAATTTAAGATAAATAAAAACAATGGTAAAAAAAAGTTACACTTACGTTAGTGAATGATCAATTAAATGACTTTTTTGTGACTCAAGACACTCATTTTTGGTATTTTCTGTTTTATTTAGATTATCATATATTTATTTCATATAGCAACTTTTGTCCTAAAAAAAGTATCCTTAAATATTTAAACTAATACCACTGTATTTAAACAAAAAATGGTGCATGCAGTACATCTTAAGAACACACTGAAATTAAGGATATTCAGAAAAAAAGTTCTTGAAAATTATGGAATAAAGTATGATCTAGGAGTAAACACAATAGGAACTTTGAGGTTAAATGGGATCCAAATGTTTCATACCTCTAGGTATAGAGTTGCACTCTTGACTTGTTTTTGATGATGTGAAACCTGTGCTGATTTAAAATTGTGCTTATTTACTTGTACTGATTTGCTTAAACTAACACCTGTAGAAAGAAAAGCAAGTATTAACGGGAAGTACAGAGTTTCTGAAACAATACCATATTTGGAAACAGATAATACCTAGAAAACCAATATTGGTATGGAAATCTATTATTTTAAACATCTCTAGCTCCAGGTATGTATTTATTTATTCCCATAATGCCATTTTATGAAGAAACATAAGCCATAAGAGGCTTGTAATAGCTTCTATCAAAATCCACACAGATAAAACAGGCACCACTGGCATTCCCCAAACCACTATTCAGCTGCTGGCTAACCTCCATAAGTGCCTAAGTTTCTACCAGAAGAGTCCCGTAGGGACCTAAGCTGCTGCCAGCAGGCATACACAAAGTCACTTAAGTCCTGATGCCCTAGCTCATGTCTAAGACCTGCCAAGTTTCACAAAATAGGTGTTTCATGGCCTCTCACCTGACAGGTAAGCATACTCATACAAAAGACAATGGTTGTGGTGTCTATTTGCCCTCTTATAACCAACAGCACACTCACATGTAATGTGGGAGACCAAGGCTCAAGTCCCCACTCTGCCTGATTTAAAGCAGGGACTTGAAACCCCAGCTTGTAGGTGGGTACTATACCCACTGGGCTATAGAGTCATTCTTATACTCTCTCTTTGGCCCAATTAATAATTATTATTCAAAGTGGAACAGCTTCAACAGGAGAGACTGAAACAGCCCAGTGGTTACTGCATTTATATAGGAGACCTGAGTTCAAGTCCAGCAAAGGAGGGCTTGGAACCTGGGTCTTCTATAGCCTTGGTGAACTCCTAACCATTGGGGTATTGCCTATAACTTCCTTATGCTACCTCCTGATTTTTCACAAGAAAAAACTGAACGGGTTTAGATGCCTAATTGTGAATCCCAAGTGGAGGAAGACACCTAACTTCCTTTCAGAGATGGGGCCTGGGCCCCACTCTTGTCCTTGTCATTTCCTTCTGATTAGCTTAAGTGGCTTCCCTACCCAGCATGCTGGCTTCTGTGCATTTTTTTTTAAACTAACTCTCCCTCCATGCCTAAAAAGGGCTGTGAATTTCACCAGACGACAGGGTGCAACACCCGTACACCTTTTGCAAATTTAGCCCCAAGTGAGGGGTACAAAAATATAGCAGAAAGAAAAAGAAGGGTGTCATCATGAGGGCTTCATTTATTGCACACAAAGTTGTCAGCATTTCCTTTTCCTGATCAGAGCACTTCTGATGTTAATAACTTAAGAGTAGCAAATAAATTGGTTAAACCAGTAATGGGAGGATGCAGCGTGAGTATTGCTACATCTAGAATACTCGGTTTGAAACCAGAGCATTGGCTGCAGTATGATTTCCTGGTGTTGGCTTTGTTTTGTCTTCCTTGAACTGTTGCTGGATAGTAGCTAGGAAGGATGTTGCATTTTTGGAAATTATTTCTTAAGGAGTTTGGACCAGTGTGGTGTACAATTATGGTGGCTATGGTTCAATAGATCAGTGGTTCTCAACCAGGGGTACATATACTCCTGAGGGTACACAGAGGTCTCCCATGGGGTACATCAACTCATCTAGCTATGTGCCTAGCTCAGGGGTGGGCAAACTTTTTGGTCCGAGGGCCACATCGGGGTTGAAAGCTTGTATAGAGGGCTGGGTCATGGAAGGCTGTGCCTCTGCAAACAGCTCTGCCTGCCCCATCTGACCCCCTCTCACTTCCTGCTCCCTGACTGCCCCCCTTAGAATCCCATTCAACCCCCACCTTGTCCCCTGATTGCCCCCTCCTGAAACCCCCCCACCCTAACCCCAGGACTCCACCCCCTATCTAAGCTCCTCTGCTCCTTGTCCCCTGACTGCCCCCCCCAGAGACCCCACACACTAACTGCCCCCCCAGGACCCTACCCCCTTCTCAGCGCCTCCTGACAGACCCCCCCACCCTGGGATTCCCATGCCCTATCCACCCTCCCATCCCATTCCTCTGACCGCTCCCCGCCCAGAACCTCCATCCCATCCAACACTCCCCTCTCCCCTGATGGCCCCCGGGACTCCCTCTCCCTTAACCAACTCCCCTTCCCCGCTGCACCCCCTTACCATGCTGGTGGCCCTGCCGGCGTTGCACATGCTGCACCACTCTCCGGAGGAGCAGGCAGCCCTGCACGGCGTGCTGAGCTCCGGGAGAGCAGAGGAGGGTCCGGGAGCAGCCTTCCCCGCTGGGACCTCAGGCACGCTGAGCTCCAGAAGAGCAGGGAAGGCAGGGGAAGGGCTGGGAGCAGCCTCCCACTCTGGAAGCTCAGCCATGCTGTCAGGAGAGCAAGGGAGGGGCTGGGAGCAGCCTTGTCTGCCGGAGCTCAGGCGCGCTGAGCTCCGGGAGAGTGGAGAAGGCAGGGGCGGGCCAGGAGCAGCCTCTCCCACCTGAGCTCAGGCAGGTGATCTAGACGGTCTCTCGGGCCGGATCTGGCTCGCGGGCCGTAGTTTGCCCACCCCTGGCCTAGCTTTACAACAGGCTACATAAAAAGCACTAGCAAAGTCAGAACAGACTAAAATTTCATACAGACAATGATTTATTTGTACTGCTGTATATACTATACACTTAAATGTAAGTAAAATATTTATATTCCAATTGATTTATTGTATAAGTATATGGTAAAAAAGAGAACGCAAGCAATTTTCAATAATAGTGTGTTGTGACACTTGTATTTTTATGTCTGATTTTGCAAGCAGGTAGTTAAGTGAGGTGAAACTTGGGGAACACGAGACAAACAAGATTCCTGAAAGGGATACAGTAATCTGGAAAGATTGAAAGCCACTGCTATAGAGAAGCTTACTTTTTTTTCTAAATCTTTGATGAGTGCTATTGAATTGTTTTAAAAGCCTTGTCAGCAGAAGTCCTTTGAGCATTTCTTAGATTCAGGACTAGGGGGAGCCAGAGATTTAGATGTGCTTTATGTTAATATCCGTTAGTAAACAATAATACCTTTAGTTCTTTATTTCTGTATATTTGATTAATTTATATATATTAACTATTCTTTAGACTCTTTATCTTCAGCAAAGAGTATGCCTAGAACACTGGTCTTGATCACTGGTCTTGACCAATAAGTAATCCTATTCAGAAATTCATTCATTATGCTGTATTTAATAACTATAGGGCATCTTAATGTTCTTGGAAAACCATCTCCTTAACATATATATAAAATGCTGGCATAAGCATATCTAAACTAGGAAAATTAATAAGAGATTATTCTTATAGCAGGAAATCAATATGGAAGAATGATGGCTGGGTAAGAAAGATCCACTGAGAGAGATTAAGTTGAAGAATTGTTAGTCCTCTCGGCTGTAAATAATTATGCCATCTCATGAATTGGGTAAACTGAGACTCTATAGAAATGACATCACAATGTATGTTTCTAGGAGAATATTGGCAACTTTCCTTTGTCTGAAACCCTATTTAATGATAGTGATATGAAAATTTAGGTTGGGGGAATGAAAATTGCACATCCCTTCCAGATGCAGGACAGACACATATACAGCTCTTAGTCTGACAACAAAGGGTACTAATGCCTATATTTATTTCTGTATTCTGTATAGTGCTGTACTAATCTCTGATTTATAATTTTAGGTTAAATAATTTCAATTGAGCCTGTTATTTCGACAGTCTCAAGTTGTTAATTCAGACACACAACACCTGTGAGGCCCAGTCTATTCTCTCACAAGTGAAAAAACAGTTGAGAAGGTTCTAATGAGGAAACTGCAAATTTACTTAGTTTCTTGGTATTAAGGATGAAAATGCTGCACTATATATGCATTTGCTAGGCCCACTGCCTGCTCTTCGTAGAGTTTGTCACAATGGGGAATAGAGGATATGGAAGAGGTACCCCACATATGTTTCATTCTTGATCCATGAGGGAATAAAAATATAGTCTTTTTTCACAAATGAAAAAATAGAAAATGGCCATTTTGAGGGGGAACATATCTTTTTTCTTAACATATCATGGACAAGTGCCACTGACAGCCTGGCCCACGAGTGGCTGAAGAACTGGCTAGAACAACAGCAATGCCACATTGTGATCAGTGCC
Source organism: Dermatemys mawii (assembly GCA_007922305.1). Taxonomy (NCBI): domain Eukaryota; kingdom Metazoa; phylum Chordata; order Testudines; family Dermatemydidae; genus Dermatemys; species Dermatemys mawii. The sequence continues at coordinate 115,819 of ML677384.1, read as the reverse complement.
TCTTTGTGAGGGCTGATTGACTGATTGACTGAGGCGATCATGGGAAAACCAGCTCAGGATATGGACAGAATCCTGGTGTTGGCAGGAAATCCGCTGGCAGGCTGGGCTGGTTTGTTTACCTGCAGCATCTGCAGGTTTGGCCAATTGCAGCTTCCATTGGCCGTAGTTCGCCATTCCCGGCCAATGGGGGCTGCGGGAAGCGGCGGCCATCACATTCCTTGGTCCACGCCACTTCCCGCAGCCCCCATTGGCCTGGAACACTGAACCCTTGCCAGTGGGAGCCACGATCAGCGAAACCTGCAGATGCTGCAGGTAAACAAACCATCCCGGCCCACCAGTGGATTTCCCTGATGGGCCGCATGCCAAAGGTTGCCGAGTAGAAATGAGTGAGGCTTGAGCTGGATGAAGTGTAGCATGCAGTACAGAGTCTTACCTTATTAGAACTGAGGAGAGGGAAGCCTCTGATTGGATTGGATGCAGCAGCCTAGAAATGCCTTACTCCTGTCCTCTTAGCAGTATATTTGGCAGTATTTACTGAAGAAATTTTCAACTAGGGTAACCAGATGTCCCAATTTTATAGGGGCAGTCCCAATTTTTGGGTCTTTTTCTTATATATGCTCCTAGTACTCCTCACCCCTTGTCCTGATTTTTCATATTTGCTGCCTGGTCACCCTATTTGCAACACACTTCTTGCAAACCTTGTCCAAACCTTTACTCATCTTATAGATCAAATATACAAGTGAAAGCTTCCAATTGAAATTTTTCTTCACAGAAACAATTTCTGCTGAAGTGCAACTGCTGTAAAAAGCTACCTGAAACAAAAGCACCAAAGGCCCATGATATCACAGACAGGACTTTGCACCAAAATTCTCTGGATGTTGTTGGCTCTGTCTGATTCAGATTGGCTAAGTCAGCAGAAACCCAATAAGATTTAGGAGGCAATCTGAATCCCAGAGATTTGAGTTTTTAAAACCACTAACTTGTAAAGATTGGAGCAGAAATGCTGGTATTTTATTTTATTTTTGAGTTATCTTGGTTACACACATACCATCAGAAGTAGTGTTTACATCATTTTAAAACTGCCCATCTAATTTTTAAGAAACGGGTAAGGCAAATTTGCTACTAAACTAATCAAAAGCTAAATTTCAGGCCAGAATAAATTTTGCAGACAAATTATAAATTTAAAAACTTTACAGATTTTACAAATAAAACACTGACATAACCTTAACTACAGTAGTGTTAGAGGGCATAGCTATGTTCAAACATATTATCCAAAATATGTGGTCCTGTAATATGAAATATTGTTTGAATGCTAATGATGTAATGATGCAGAGATTAGGTACTTCAGGCAGGAACACTGCTTACATCTCATCATTGTTACATTTTATTTTCCAAACCTTTTGTAAGTATTAACAGACACAGTATCATATACTGTACACTTTAGGTAAATGTCACTAAATAAAGGTAAAAATTGGCCTAAAGTTCATTTACATAAACTGAGTTAAATATTCAAAAATGAGCTACTTAGTTGCATTCATATGAGGAAAGAAAAGTAATTGTGTGTCCAAATGGGTAACTGCATGTGCAAGAACCCATTTTGCATATTTACAGGTGCAATTTAGGTCCCTGTTTTAGAAAATTTATCCCATTATGTCCTAACTATAAAGCAATGCAAGTTCAATACTAAAATATATAAAAATAAAAAATATTACAGATATACAGTACCTTTTTTGCGAGCTACTGGATCAGCTTTGTCCTGTAGACCTTTAAGCATCCGATTTGCATAGATATTTTTTATATCAACTTCTCGTTCCTTTTCCTAATAAAAGATCCACACTATCAAACTTAATGATTACCTTTTGCCAACTCCAGTGCTTCATCTTAAAAATAATGTTAATGAATGTAATAATGTTCATTAAAATAGAGAACAAGTAGCTGTGGCCTGAGACATGCTCTGCAGGCAGACACCTTGTAAAAGGTTTAACACATTGCTGTACCAATACACTTCGATCCTAATTCAAATGTGAAAATCCTCACAAAAGCCTTTGTTAGACAGAAACTGTGAACCATGGTGAACTGTGCCAACGGGAGTGAGCCTGTGACGTTCATCAATGGGAACTAGCAATCTAATTTTCTTCAGTGATCTAACTCAGAATTTGAATTCTGATCTCTTTTAAGCATTAACACACACCTACATTCTTTCATATCCATTTTTAATAACATTACATTCAAGAGATGGAGATGTGACGGGTTGGGTTACAGAGACCCCTTTGGAACTGTCATCTGATGTGCTGAGATTACGTCTGAGCCCGTTTTCTCTGCCAATTTGGGCCTCCAGAACCCTGTCTTGTTGAGCCTGATACGCTACTCTGCTGCAACACAGACCCAGAGCCTGACCCACGCCCCCAAAGGTGCAGACTTAACTGAAAATGGCTTAGCAAGTGCTCCTGTCTCTAGCACCCAGACACCCAGCTTCCAATTGGATCCAAATCCCAAATGAATCCGTTTTACTTTGTATAAAGCCTATACAGGGTAAACTCATAAACTGTCCACCCTCTATAACACTGATAGAGAGATATGCAGAGCTGTTTGCTCCCCCAGGTATTAATCACTTACTCTGGGTTAATTAATAAGCAAGAAGTTATTTTATTAAGGATAAAAAGTAGGATTTAAGTGGTTCCAAGTAATAACAGACAGAACAAAGAAAGTTATCAAGCAAAATAAAACAAAACACGCAAGTCTAAACCTAATACATTAAGAAACTGATTACAGATGAAATCTCACCCCCAGAGATGTTCCAATAAGCTTCTTTCACAGTCTGGACTCCTTCCTTGTCTGGGCCAGCAATAACTCACACTCTCTTAGTTACTGTCCTTTGTTCCAGTTTTTTCCAGGCATCTCTTGGGGATGGAGAGGCCATCTCTTGAGCCAGCTGAAGACAAAATGGAGGGGCTTCCAGGGCCTTTTATATTCTCTCTCTGGTGGGTGGAAACCCCTTTGTTCTTCTGTGCAAAGTCACAGCAACAAGATGGAGTTTGTAGCAACCTGGACAAGTCACATGTCCATGAATGATTCAGCTTTTTCAGGCCAATGCCATTTTTTACATGTTAGTTTGAACGTTCCCAGGAAAGCTCGGATGTGGACTGCTGTCTCCCAAAGTCCATTGTCAGTTAAGTGTTTCTTGATGGGGCACTTACTGAGAACAGTCCTTTCTCAAGAAGCTGACCAAATGCTTCACTGAGGCTACTTAGAACCAAACAAAAACATAGCCAATATTCATAACTTCAAATACAAAAATGATACACACATCCAGACAGCATAATCATAATCAGCAAACTACAACCTTTCCATAAATACTCCACTTGACCTCCTTTATACAAGACCTGGTGCAACCATAGGATCCTAGTTGCAACAGTGATCTATATGGTCACAGTTCATGTCAATAACGTCACAGAGACCTATCTAATAAATGTTTATCTTTCATTCTTCTTCCTCACTGTCCTTGTTTAGATTAAGTATTCTGTATTTAAAGCTAAAATTCACTTATACTGCACAGTCTACAAGTAATCTGTTCAGAAGTATGGAGCAAAAATTTTGTTTCCATTTTTTTTATTTAAGACATGCCTTCTTTGTCCATATTTTATAAACTATTATTCAGTAGAGCAGTAAGGATGAGAAGCATGATAGCTGTCTGACTGCATTTTTTTTTCTCCAAATTGAAACATATCGTAACGTTCCTTAAATATATAAGACAAACTTCAATTTTATTCTTACTTTGCATCCTTTCTTACTGGACAGTATTACTGTATTACTGACAAATAATAAAACGCATATAAAATGCAGGTGTTCTTTTTAATCTCTATGTTACTGGCTGTACAGAGTACATGAAAGTAAACAGTATTTCAGCACAGAAATCAGGTTGATAGGTATGCCCAATCGCTGTTTGTGCTAAAGATCCAAGTTTTGTTCACCTAAAAAATTAAATACGGAAAATTGGGCATCAAAAATAGAGGCACAGAGAACTGTACCCACAATTTTAAAGGCCTTTGATCAACAATAGAAATATTTCAGATAAGTGTTACGATAGAAATAGACACTTAGTGCAAACCATCTGCATTTCAAAATAGCTTTTCATTAAAGTGACACTCTGAGGTTTAAAGCTCATAGTCCTGCAATTGTCCCTCTTCCCCAGATCTGCACTTAGAGGGGGCCGACCTGTGAGGAGGGTGATCAGTTCTGTGGGTCTATGGGTCCCCATGGGTGTTCTGTGGGCCTATGACTCACATGGGGATATGAAAGACATGGTATCTTACTCCTGTTCTGTTAAGCCTCCCACAGAATTCCTTGGCGACTTCTACAGCTATGGGGAGTCCCTTGTTGCAGTCATATTGCCAAAGAACAAGAGAGAAGGAGGGCTGTTGGTGTAGACCTGTATGGATGCACAGTGCTTCTGTGCAGATGGTCCTGGCCTCTCATAGGTCACCAGGGAAAAAGGTATTGACTCTGTGGGTGCTCCGGGGTTGGAGCACCCACTGGAAAAAAATAGAGGGTGCTCAGCACCCACTGGCAGCCGCACGGAATAGCTGTTCCCCCTCCCCCACAGTGCCAATCAGCTCCTCCCCCTCCCTCTCATCACCTGCCCCAATCGACTGTCCAGCGACATTCAGGAGGTGCTGTGGATGAAGGAGAGGAGTGGGGGCAGGAAGAGGCGGGGGAGGGAGCAGAATGGGAATGGGAAGAGGCAGGGGAGGGGTGGGGTCTTGGAAAGCTGTTCTTAGAAACCTCTAATGATGGAGATTCCACAACCTTCCTTAGAAGCCTATTCCAGAAATTAACTATCCTTAGTAGAAAGGTTTTCCTAATATCTATCTTAATCTCCTTCAGTGCATATTAAGTCAATTACTTCTTGTCCTATCTTCAGTGGACATGCAGAACCTAATTGATCACAGTTCTCATTATAACAGCCTTTAACATATTTGAAGACTATTATCAGGAGCCCCCTCAGTCTTCTTTTCTCAGGACTAAACATACCCAGTTTTTTAAACCTTTCCTCAAAGGCCAGGCTTTTTAAAACTTTCATCATTTTTGTGGCTCTCTTCTAGACTTTCTCAAATTTGTCCACATCTTTCTCAAAGTGTGGCACCCCAAACTGGATACAATACTTCAGCTGAGGCCTCACCAGTACCAAGCAGAGCAGGACAATTATTTCCCATGTCTTACATAAGACACTCCCGTTAATGCAACCCAGAATGATATTAGACTTTTTTTACAACTGCATCACATTGTTGGCTCATATTCAGTTTGTGATCCACTATAACATCCAGATCCTTTTCTGCAGTACAACTGCCTAACTAGTTACTCCCCATTTTGGAGTTGTGCATTTGATTTTTCTTTCCTAAGTGCAATACTTTGCAGGGTTTTTTTTATTGAATTTCATTTTCCTGAATTCAGACAAATTCTCCAATTTGTCAAGATCATTTTGAATTCTAATCCTATCCTCCAAAATGCTTGCAACTCCTCCCAGCTTGGTGTCGGGGATATTGAACTCCATATTCTTTATGGAAATATGCTTATGATAGGGGTATGACATCACTGAGATGTACTTTATGCAAGATGGGTCTTGTAAGGTATCATTGGAAAGGTTATGAGTTACTGAATGTGATTATCTAATTTGTATGCGTGTATCACTTCTGTATCTGAAATAGGAATATTAACTATGTGTCTGTATTTCAAATAGGCTACTTTGGGTGATATCCCCAACTAGCTCTTCAACTACAACTAGAAAGCCAGTCAGTGCTAATGACCCATTAGCAAAGACACTGGACTGTAAAAGAGCTTAGTCTTCCTGTGGACACTTGAGACAGCCTACAAGCAATGGCTGCCACAGCCATGCAGAGACATGGATCTGAGCAACCTGGTTGTGGATACCCCACCTCCCCTGATGGAATGCCAGTGTTTTTCCACTGCAAGACAAAAGGTTCCTGCCTTACACAAGAGCTATATAAGGCAGAGGAGTGACATCATCATGGTTCTCCTCTGCCTCTCCACCTAAAGAGACACTGAAAAACACCTGGAGCCAAGAACTGAACTGGTAGGAGAAGTGTTGATCCCAAGCTGGAAGGGCATCTAACTTGTGAGTAATAATACCTGAGGTCTCAAGCTGAAGACCAGTGCATCTGCCTTTCAAGACTTTCTGTAATCTGTCTGCAACAATATCTAGGGTGAGAAATTACTATTTGTAATTAATTTCTTTAGTGAAACAAGCTTAGCTTACGTGTTTTGTTTATTTGCTTAGTAATCTGCTTTGTTCTGTTTGCTATCTCTTTAACCATCTAAAATTCACCTTTTATAGCTAATAAACATATTTCTTGTTTATAATATAACCATGTTTTTGCAATTCATAATTGCAGGGGTTGTGTGTGCATACCTTCCTCAACACTGAGGGAGGAGGCAGATTTCATAATATACCTTTGGGTCTGCACTCCAAGAGAGATGGACACCTGAGTGCTGGAGCAAGTCCCTTAATATGAGTCTTCCCACAGCTGATCTCAGTGTCTGTGTGGTTCTGCAGCTGGGTGTGGCCCTGCCTGTGTATGTGCTGGAGGAGGCTTAACAGCTTGGCTCCACAAAACATGTAAAAAGGATGTCCAGGCTGGCAGAACAGGCAGGCTCAGTGGTATGTCAGCACATCAGGTGGCATCCTAACATAACATGCTGATCCAGATTCATCAAATAACAGGCAGATATTGTTAACTGGAGTTCTATTAGTTATTGATCTACTTCAGATTCTGACAAATAGATGTAATGATAATTTCATTTATTTTACTTTTTGATATTTTTGCAGTGTATACATTTTGCTTTACTTATTCCTTAGTTATCCTGTTTAAGAATATAATCAAGACAACAGGAACATATAACGCAAGATATGTGGCACTTTTATAAAAAAAACTATTTTAAACCTTGAGTACCTTAATTTTTTGTTGAAGAGACTTAATATCCATTTGCAAGTTCTTTGTGATTGTCTGAGCTGCTATAGTCTTTCTATTCTCAGCTGCCAATTGACGACTAAAGATGCTACTGTTCAACGTCAGCTGTTTTTCTAAGCCCTAGAAACATTACATATTTAACCATGTAGGTATACTCACTGTAACTGCTGAAGAATTTCAATTCACATCAGGTTTAAAAAATAAGCAGAGTAATAATGAAAAATGAAACTTCTAATAATCATATTTTACTGTAAATAAAATCGGAAATTAGAAATTTGTAATAAAACAAAAATGCAGTGTCTCCATTTACATCTAAAATTAACAAAAGCTAGTTTTGAAACAAAGTTTACCAAACAAAATGAATATATAGGTATTTAAAAATCAATAATAAGTCAATATACTAAATTCCTGATGTATTAATCCAATACAGTCTTTTTTCGGGGAGATCATCAGGACCCAATTCTCATTTACATTAAGGCCCCTTTACACCACTCTGGCAGTATAAATGAGAATCAGGTCCTGTATCATTTAGAACCCAGAGGATAAACTGTAATTGCAACGCACTGTGTCAGTATCAAAGTTATAAGCTAAGCACCCAATTCTGCAAAGTCTTCCTGGGCAAAACTTTCTATTGACTCTCAGTGGGGTTCCACAAATAAACAGCTTTCAGAATGGCAGTTGAATTTGGTTATTCTTCTGATAGAGTAGAAATGAATTTCTGGAGGGTAAATGGAAAACTTCACTGTTCTGAGATTTTATTAAAAATCAGAGATGGGGGCTTTCTCCATAAAGGCAATGAGAGTCATGAACTATGAGACATTAAAGGCACAGACTCCTCTTTATTTTCTCTCATCCTATGCCTTTATTACACTCTCTCAGGAACATTATTTTTAACAGTTTTGTAAGCCATTACTTTTTAACTAAAATATTTGTGTTTGATACTGTTATAAATGAAGCACTTCAGGCACTTAAACTCCAGAGTTAAGGCTCTAAATCCCCATGTGGGGCAGCACTGCAATCCACAAAACTTCTGCTTGGCTTCTGCCTAACCCTGTAGGCGCCTAAACTCACCGCTTAACTTTACACTGTAAAGGTTCCCTAGGCACCTAAGTTTTAGACTCTGTGGCATGCCCACCACTGCTCCACTCTGGGAGTCCAGATGCCTCTCTCCCACCTAAGCCAAGAGTGATTAATGAACTGGGGGAAGATAGGCATACAGCTCTCCAGTAGTATGTCCTATATTTAAAGGTAATAGGGAAACAGTTTGACTAATCTTTATTTCCAAATTTAATTCACTGATATATTTTTGCAAGATTTTATTAAAGTTATGGGTAATTCATTCATAATATCACTAAATTTTGAAAAACTTTGGATTAAAACAAATGGATCTGAATTTCTGTGTTGTTAGCTTGCACTATAAATATTCATTTTATACGCATTGATTAATAATCTTGCATTATTCTTTCACAAAAATGTTTCCTATTATAGTTATAAAAATACAAGGACATGTTCCATATTACCTGTATTCTCTCATCCTTGGCTTCCATTTTTTCTGTAAGGATTGATAATCTATGAGTAAGTTCCCCTCTCTCTGCAAGATTGATGTCTTCTGAAAGTTTCTGCAATACTTGCAAGGCATCTGTAGTCTTTAACAGCTCTGCTTCAACTTCTCTAAGCTTCCTGGATGTATTTCGTTCCTGTTCCTGAGACTTCCTAAGGAGTCCCCTTAGAGATCTTACCTCGCTATAATGTTTTGCTATAAGATCAGGCAAGTTATTCACTGCATTTTCATATTTACCTATTGCTTTCAAGTGCCGATACTGAAGCTGTTTCAGAAGCTGGTTTTCTAAGTTTGATGCTTCTAGTTTACGCTGCAGGTCAGACAGTTCATTTTTCAGCTCTTTGATTTTGTGAAGTCTTGCAGATAATATACGTTGAGCTGTAGCATCTTTTTTCTGGAAAATCATATTATTCTGAGTACTTAAAAATGAAGTATTCTGGAATTGCATCTTCTTAGATGGCAACTTCTTGCCTCCTGCATTCAGGCCAAAACAAACTAATAGTAACTTACATATCATTTAATGGTACAGAAAGCAAAACTAGTACATATCTTTACTCATAACTAGTTATCCTAAGCTACTTAAAGGCAGGATGTATGGCACATTGTTCAAAATCTGTACTAAAATTTCACTGTTCAAATATTTTGTGCTGATACATCTATAGCATGGATTTTTCCTGGCAGCATTTGGCCACAACTAAAGCCAGGTCCATATGAGGTCCAAAGGTTCCCTCACTTCCTCATTCTATTAACCACTATTTTCCCCCAGGAACCATCTTCACTCTAGATAGCCTCAGTGCTAATATTCCAGCAACAGCTTTCTCTGAGACAAATTAGGCTTTGTCTGAGGCTGGTAGGATGTGTTTACAGGGCAGTCTCACCAATGCCACCTGAAACAAAGTTTGCCTCTCAGTAATTCATTGAAGTCAATGTGTGTTTTGTTGGAGGATTAGGTTGTATGGGCCTGATCCAATTCCCTATGGAAAGACTCCCAGTGACTTCAGTGGAGTTGGATAAGGCCCCAGATTAGGAAAATTCAGTTCATGATGAAGAAGGAAGAAAACAATAACTTAATGCAAAAATTCAGAAAACAAAGTAATGGCAAGAGTACATACCCTAACAAACCTGTACCTAGGAATTCTATACATATGCATCCGACGAAGTGGGTATTAGCCCATGAAAGCTTATGTTCTAATACTTTAGTTAGACTTTAAGGTGCCACAGGACTCTTTGTCACTTCTGCAATTCCAGACTAACACGGCTACCCCTCTGATTCTATACACAGTTGTATCACTTTCAAACCATCTTTTGATTTAACTTAATCAAAAATAGCTTATAAACACAAATGTAGCATTGTTTAAATTATCGGGCATTTAGAATAGTTATACAGTTTTCCATTCTATATACCATATTTGATAAATATTCTTGATAGTCTGAAATTCTAAGGGTACCACTACTAAACCAGCTAGCTAAATTAGATAGTTAACATAATGTCAATATTTAGAAAGGGCTCTAGAGGTGATCCCGGCAATTACAGACCGGTAAGTCTAATGTCCGTACCGGGCAAATTAATTGAAACAATAGTAAAGAATAAAATTGTCAGGCACATAGAAGAACATAAATTGTTGGGTAAAAGTCAACATGGTTTCTGTAAAGTGAAATCATGTCTTACTAATCTATTAGAGCTTTTTGAAGGGGTCAACAAACATGTGGACAAGGGGGATCCAGTGGACATAGTGTACTTAGATTTCCAGAAAGCCTTTGACAAGGTCCCTCACCAAAGGCTCTTATGTAAATTAAGTTGCCATGGGATAAGAGGGAAGATCCTTTCATGGATTGAGAACTGATTAAAAGACAGGGAACAAAAGGTAGGAATAAATGGTAAATTTTCAGAATGGAGAGGGGTAACTAGTGGTGTGCCCCAAGAGTCAGTCCTAGGACCAATCCTATTCAACTTATTCATAAATGATTTGGAGGAAGGGGTAAACAGTGAGGTGGCAAAGTTTGCAGATGAAACTAAACTGCTCAAAATAATTAAGACCCAAGCAGACTGTGAAGAACTTCAAAAAGATCTCATGAAACTAAATGATTGGACAACAAAATGGCAAATGAAATTTAATGTGGATAAATGTAAAGTAATGCACACTGGAAAAAATAACTCCAACTATACATACAATATGATGGAGGCTAATTTAGCTACAGCTAATCAGGGAAAAGATCTTGGAGTCATCGTGGATAGTTCTCTGAAGACGTCCATGCAGTGTGCAGTGGCAGTCCAAAAGGCAAACAGGATGTTAGGAATCCTTAAAAATGTGATAGAGAATAAGATGGAGAATATCTTATTGCCCTTATACAAATCCATGTTGCGCCCACATCTTGAATACTGTGTACAAATGTGGTCTCCACATCTCAAAAAGGATATACTGGCTTTAGAAAAGGTTCAGAGAAGGGCAACTAAAATGATTAGGGGGTTGGAACGGGTCCCATATGAGGAGAGATTAAAGAGGCTAGGACTTTTTAGCTTGGAAAAGAGGAGACTAAGGGGGGATATGATAGAGGTATATAAAATTATGAGTGGTGTGGAGAAAGTGAATAAGGAAGAGTTATTTACTTGTTCCCAAAATAGAAGAACTAGGGGCCACCCAATGAAATTAGTGGGCAACAGGTTTAAAACAAATAAAAGGAAGTTCTTCTTCACGCAGCGCACAGTCAACCTGTGGAACTCCTTGCCTGAGGAGGCTGTGAAGGCTAGGACTATAATAGGGTTTAAAAGAGAACTGGATAAATTAATGGAGGCTAAGTCCATTAATGGCTATTAGCCAAGATGGATAAGGAATGGTGTCCCTAGCCTCTGTTTGTCAGAAGTGGGTGATGGATGGCAGGAGAGAGATCATTTGATCATTACCTGTTAGGTTCACTCACTCTGGGGCACCTGGCATTGGCCACTGTCAGTAGACAGGATACTGGGCTAGATGGCCCTGTGGTCTGACCCAGTACGGCCTTTCTTATGTGAAAATCAATATCCCTTTCTGAAGTATAACTGAAAATTTAAAGGGTTTAGACTGTAAATCTGACAGTTTTCCTTGCTTTTATGCATAAATTTAATTTCATAGTAGCTCTAAGGCATTCCAAGAAGTGCATTGCTAGACAATTAGTATTACACAGACGCTTCTCAATTTACGCAAGCATTCCGTTCCGGAATGCCTTGCGTAACTCAAATTATGAGTAAGTCTGAAACACATCTCTGACCACTACGTCAAAAAAAAACCAAACCCCACCCCTGAACCCTCCCCTTCTATTTCTAGCTTACAGAACTTTTTCCGTAAGCTCGGATTTGTGTATGTCAGGTTTACGTAACTCGGGGAGCGTCTGTAATTTATATAACACTCAAAATCTCCTAGCCATTTTAAAAATAAATATGAATTCAGGCTCCCTGCCTTGAAGAGCTGGCAATCTAAGAACCAGGTCCTGTTAAGCACCCCTGTTGAACTCAATGAGAGTTCTGGATATGAATTATTTACAAGAGCAGGCTCTAAGTAGAAAATATAATAGATTCACGGATTGGCGGGTAGTGCTCGATGTATCAGGGATCGATTTATCGTGTCTCATCTAGACATGATAAATTGATCCCCAAATCAACTCCTGTATTCCACCTGAGCAAGAGGAGTAAGCAAAGCCAGCAGGGGAGCGGCCGTAGTCGACTCACCACTGTGGGAACAGCCAGGTAAATCGACCTAAGATACTGAGACTTCAGCTATGCTATTGATGTAGCTCAATTGTGTATCTTAGGTTGACCCCGTGCTGTAGTGTAGCCCAGCCCTTAGATTCCAAGGCCAGAAGGGACCACTGTGATCTTTCTAGTCTGACCTTCTGTATAACATGGACCACAGAACTTCCCCAAAATAATTCTTAGAGCAGAGCTTTTAGAAAAATATCCAGTCTTGATTTTAAAATTACCAGTGATGAAAAATCCACTACAGTCCTTGGTAAATTGTTCAAATGATTAATTACCCCTCACTGTTAACAAATACACCTTATTTCCAGCCTGAATTTGTCTGTCTTTAACTTCCAGACACTGGATCATGTTACATATGAAGGTTGGGGATGGAATTACGGAAACAAATGATTACACAGTGAAGTTAGCTGGTGTCTTGTTAATTCCATGATTTTTGACTATAGTGATTTTTAGTTTTATTTGCTTATTTTCTCCAGCCTGTCTTATTAACAATTCTTTGAGGAAAAGAACAGATTTTACAGGCCTTTTGGAAGAAGTATCTCAAAAGGAGGGACTTGACGACATGATGAATGAGGCCATGGGGATTGGGAATTTCAATTGTATGGGGCTTTACGGAAGAAGCCCCAAAGAGTAAGTATACATAGCAATAAAAGACCCATGGCTGACACATGTCAGCTGAGTCAGGCTCCCAGATTAGGCCTATGGGGCTCTAAAATTGCAATATAGACATTCAGGCTCTGTCAGGGCTGGACAAGTTTTTGGGACCCTGCAAAGGTCTTGGACGGGGTGGGAGTTGGCACCTAAGTTTTACAGTCACTTTGTGCACTTGAATGGTGGGAATTAAGGAAATCCATTTCTAGATATGAAAGTAAAAATGTGGGTTTGATGAGGGACATTTTCTTTATTGTTAGTGTTTACATTTTGTATAATATGGCTTATTCAATATTATTTTGGCTGACAAATGAGACTGAAATAGACCTAAAACAAAAACTTATTTTTATTTTATTGACATATTAAGACAAAAACTGTCAGGAATTGGGGACAATTCCAATCTTCATATGTATATTATTTGGCTATTGTCAAAAATCTAATTTATTAGTGGGGACACAAGAACAATTTTCTTTTTACCTTTTGGCTGACCATTTTTCTTCTTCTGTAGTTTCTTCTTTTTTGTTCCCGATGGTTCTAAATAATTGCTCTTGCCTGCTGATTCAGAATAGTCAGTGACAAAATCATCAGAATAGTTAATGTGAGAACTTTCACTTTCACATTCTCTACTGCACCTACTATAATCAATAATTCTGCTACTACTGCTGCTTCTGGTGCTCTTACTGGTCCTAGGAGATTCATTACTGCCTCTGATTCTTGTGTAGCTTTCTGACTTACTATCTTCTGGCACTATAATACGGAGAAAACAGTCATCTAGGCCCATCATTGTGTTGCTAGCAGAGGACATTGTAAATGGATTCCATGACCTATCAGGAGTAGAATGTTTGTCAGTTTATACACATAAACATGAAAAAACATAATATTTATTTGCCTCTTCAAAAGTATACTTTCTCCTTAAGTCTAATAGAAACTGACAATTGTGTGGGCTGAAATAAGGCAATAATTTAGGGCTCATCTTCACTGCAACAATTAGTTCAAGTTAGGGTTGCCAACTTTGTAATATTTAAAAAACAGACACTCCTGCAGGAGTGCTGGAACCTCCCCTTTCTCACGCCTGCCCTACACCATCCCAATGAAGACCCATCCCTGCCGCACTCCTTCTCCCCAGACTTCATCCCTGCCCCACCTCTTTCCCTGAGGTCCCACTCCTTCCCTGCCTCTTCCCCTGAGGTCCCCACCTCCATTTCCTTCTCTTTCCCCTTCCCCCCATCACTCACTGCTCTTCCCCTCTCTTCCCCACCTCTGTCCTGGTCGGGAGGTACTTGTCTGTAGAGCCGGGGCTGAGAGCTGCAGCTTCCCAATGCACATAGGAGGCAGCCCCAGCTAAACATGGACGGGTGTGGGTGATGACTTGGTGCCTCCCCCAGACTTCAGTATCCAGACTTCGAGTGTCCAGTCAGCAGAACTAACCAAACACTGTCAGGTCTCCTTTTCAATCAGAATTTCTGGTAAAAAAACGGGCACCTGGCCACTCTAGTTCAATTTAGTACTGAGATTAATGCACTGGAGCTAGCCTAGCTCAAGACTGACCACACTTCAAAACTAATGCCAGCCGTCAGCCTCAAGGAGTAGGGGAACTTGATGGGGCCATCAGTGAAAGAGCCTACCATGAGTTATGGGTCATATGGTAGGAGCCTCATATATGGAAACAATTAAATTGTTGGTACAGGAGAGTATGTGTGATGGGCAGGTAGCACCCCGTCCCTGTATTTAAAATTTAATACAAGTTGTGGCCTGCTACTTAAAATCCATCAATGTGTCTGTCCTCATTTCACCATTATGTCCAAATCGACATTGAAGTTACAGAGTGATTTATTTAGCAGCACAGAGTGACTGGATTAGCTGTTGCTGAGTTGCAACTGAACCTGCTGTAACCCAAGTACATTACTAGTTCGAGCATTAGAAGCACTAGAGCTTTAACTCCCCAGGGTATGGCTATACCTGGAAGGGAGCCTCTCAGTCCAGGTCCACACACATGCTAGCAGGGCTCATGTTAACATTCTAAAAATAGCTTTATAGACACAGCAGCTCAGCTGGAGTTGGCCTTGAAGCCTGGCAGGAGGCTTGAGCTCCAGACTGAGCAGTGTCTACACAACTATTTCTATAGTGCTAGCACAAGCCCCGCAAGCATGAGTCTGTGCACCTGAGCTAGAACGCTCACTCCCAGATGCAGTGTAGATGTGCCTGGACAGGCCAGCTAGCTCAAGCTTAAAACACCATTTACTTCCAGCTAGAGATTTTTGTGTGTGAATGGGAGTTGAGTTAGGGCTAATGCTCGAGTTATAACTCAAGGCTAACTGTGCTGTGCAGACAAACCCTGACAGTCTAGAGAGAGAGTATTATACATAATCTTTTTTATTTAAGAGCTTAACACAGTATAGGGATATGTTCTCAGGAGTCTCAGAAGAGGGACAAAATTTAGTGTACCCAGTTGGGGAGTTCATATTAAGTAGTGAGGATAAAAAGAAATAATAAACTCAGTTTTACTCAGAAAATAACATCAAACTAAGACTTTTCCAGATTTATGAGTATTTGACTTAGGTACTTTTTCAGGTGCTTTTGCCATATATCCAAAGAAGCTCAATTGCATTTGAAAATGTGTCCATTCCTCCCTCCACTCTTGTTTTCAAAGTTCAAACTGAACTGTGAATTTTGGTGAGTTTTTCAGAAAATAGGGCAATTTTCATATTCATAACAAGATAGAAGATATCTGAGGGTTTTTGTTTCTGAATATTTCACACACTTCTAGTTATTATTGACATGAGATTGGGACAGGAAATCAGAGTGTATAATTGCTTATTCACTGCATTTTACTTATTGGAGCTACCAGGAGCTAGCACAACAGATTAAGTTACACTCCCAGCAGTGCCCTTTTAAAATTGTGATTCTTCAAAGGGCTGCTTCCTGTGTAGGGTTCACCTGGCCTCTTCTTAACATCATATGAAACCTGTCAGGGTAATTCACCCTTGTGTGGGGACCTCTCCTCTCTCCCCACAGGCAATACCCTAATGCATGAGATATTCTGGGAGCTGATGGGGTGGGAGGAGTGACAGGGGCAGTACTTTGCCCCAGTGATTCTGTGCCACTGCAGTGATCCATAAGACATCAGAAATCATGTTTTAGCTGAGGTATTAGGCAAGGATCTACATTTGAGCACGATTTACAAACTCCGTTTCAACCATCATTTGGCCCCAGGCATCCCAGAAGCAGCAAAAACACTGGGGGTGGGGAGAGATGAATTATGGTCTGAAGTCAGTCAAAGAAAGAGCAGGAAAGCACAGCCTGAGTGAAGAGGGTGTTAGTATATGGTTCAGTGGTTCCCCTAATCAGCCAGTCCAAAGCCAAGGGCACCACCAGGCCACCTCAGTCTGCAGACCAAATGGGCTTAGAGCAGGATGGGATGGAGTTAGAACCTGGGACACCACAAGCCCTACAGGAAGGACAACCTGGTTGAGGGGCCTCCTGGAGCTCCTTTGCCCATCCCCCCTTTTCTCTTTCCCGCACTGCCCCACTATTCTCCTGCCCCCCCGCACAGGTAAGGCCCCCCACCCTTCTTTCCCCGCACTGCCCCCCCCCACCCCCCCCTCCCCCCCCCCCCCCCGCACAGGGCGGGGCTCTCATCTCGTTACCTGGCTCTCTCCGCTGTCCTAGCGGGAGAAGCTGTTTTCATTTATTTGTTGCTATGGGAACGGGGCACTCCGGCGCTGTGCATCCTGGGGCTTGTAGTTCAGTGTTCTGAGGGCGGTGGTGGTGTCGCTCCAGCCGCGTTCCCTTTCTCATTTCTGGTCGATCCCTCCCACGCTCTCTCCTCTCCCCGCCTCCCCCTCTGCCCTCCCCCCGCGTCTAGCTTCATTAGTTTTCGGACATAAATAAATGTGTTTGCCTTGCTGCCCCCTACAGCAGTTTCCTAATAGGAGCCTATATAAGAAAAAAAATCAAAATTCGGGACTGTCCCTATAAAATCGGGACATCTGGTCACCCTGTCCAGAGCCCCCAATATCCACCCACAGGGGCTGAAAGGGGGAAGCCTCCCTGGATCTATTTTAGAGTGAACAGAAGGAGTGATGGCTCCTGTTACTTGCTCCATCACATCCATGTAATAAACCCCAATGTCTGATGCCTTAGAAACACACCAGGCTCTCTTCCCCCTACAATCTCAGCAGAGATATTAGGTTGTAGGGAGCTTATGACTGAAGGGTGAAAAGTCTCTTTGAAACGCACACTGCAAAATCCTCCCTCACAGGCTAGTCCCCAAACAAAGGGAGGCAGTAGCCTTCTTCTCAAGCTCCAGAGAAAGGAGGGGCTGAAATGAAATTAATTGAGCATATTAGGATAAAAAATACTAATGAAAAACCTTCTAAAATAACTATTTTACTCATTTAAATAATTATAAACATTGAGACAATTTTCTTCAAACCTGGGAATAAAAAGAATTGAGCTCCATTGCAGAAACCTTCTATATGACATTTTAAATCAATAGAAATTTGGGCCAGATCCTGTTCAATGAGAGTTTCAGGTACAGAGTGCCTACGTGATCTTGCTCTTGATAGCTGGGCAATAAAAAGGAGTAATGCACTGTTCATCATTTTTGTCTCAGTACTGCAAGGTACTAAATGCCTTAATGGCTCCATCCTACGAATACTGGTGTGTTTAAGAATTATTAGTGGCATGACTATTCATGATAGTTGGCACTATGACTTGTAGAAAATGATTACAAGATCAGACCCTTCATTTGTAATTCTGCAAAGCATTTTCAGGCCTGTAAAAGATGCTATTCAACTAAATAAACAGAAGTAATAGTTCAAAACTGGCTAAAATCTTTATTTTGTGATAGTTTTTTTATTAATTTTCATAAAGAAAACATAAAAATATAGAAAGGTAAATGACACACAGCTTGTATATGTTACCAGTTATTGCACATTTTGCAGGATATCCAATATGATTATTCTGTTATACAACTTTACAGCTTGTCAGAGCTGCACGATCAGACAATATAAAACCAGACAAAACTACAAAGACATCACATAATAGGGTGGGGATAACAATAAAAAAAGACATACACAAATAGACACGAAAAGGAAGGAGGGGAGAAGAGTGGGGCAGGATGGAAGTAAAAAAAACAGAGGAGAGATGCAATGGAAGTCTGGCATTATTTGAGCTATCTTTATACAAATTTGGCATTATTCTTTATACAAATTTATCAAAAAAACAGGTCCAAGCTTTATTGAATTCATATAATTGCTCTCCATTAAAATAACTTGTTGAATTTAGTAAAAAAAAAAGAAAGTCTCCAAAGAAAAGTACATTTTTTTTTTGCATAGTTTCTTTTCTTTTTTTTTTTTTTTTTGGTGTGAAAAACTCTATTGGAGTCAATCATAGTTAGCACTGTGTTCAGTGTTAAGCATTTGCAGGACTGGAGCCTTGAAGCCTTGAATCTTAAAGTTAAACATTTTAAAAAGTTTTGCAGAACTGAGGCCTAAATTTTTGAGGCCTAATTCACCTCTGGCATTAGGAATCTTAATTGCATTGAAATCAATGGAGTTGAGCCTACTTACACCAGTTGTGAATTTAGCCCTTACAATTAAAAAATTATGTGATATTTCACATCCCTAAAATAATGTTTATTCTGAAAGATCTCCAAAAGCTAAATAATATGTGTATACAGCACTACTGACAGACAGCCATCTATGGGATGGAAAGCAGCAGTCAAATGGAAAACCAGTGCTCTGTACTACTCAGAGAATATTTTCACTGGCACCAGGGCCAGTGTAACCAGTAGGCGAACTAGGTGGCCTCCTAGGATGCCAAAATTTGGGGGCGCTAACAAGGAGTGCCCCCCCCCACAATGTTTTTACACTATTGTTGGAAAATGAATGGATAAAGAAAAGAGAAACGTCATTGAACGTGCATTTTAACTTGTCGTTCTCTCATATATTACTGCTATAGCCTACACCAGTTTTGTGTTGCGGGCACACGCGTACTGCTTCACTACGGTACAAAGTGGCAATGACGTCATTTTTCTCGTCATGCACAGCCGTTACCCATTCTGACAGGCTGTTTATATGCTAAGTTTTCTAGTTTTCGGAGGTTATCGACTGAGGCTAACTATCTTTGTTGAGTTGTTTCAGATCTAAGACTCTGGTTGCTCTAAGACTCTAAGTTCTGCTGTATCATTTCGCTAAGAATTTGTGTCAATTGTGTATGTATGTTAAATATTTGAGTGTATATGTTTATGTGTGAATATGCGTGTGTAGGTTGTTGAAATTTGTCATACTGATATTGTCTGTTGTTGTATGATGGAGTATCCACCATTCTAATTTTATAAATTTTATTAATAACAATAATTGGATATTCTAAAGGTAGAATAAAATGTAGTAGATTTTGACATGAAAGAAGGCAGGCAGGAAGGAAGTATATGTGACTAAAAAGGGTGTATTTTTGAAAGTATTTTGAAAGTTTATAATAAGCAATGCTTTGGAGAAAAGGGAAGAGAAAGGGGGGCACAAGGTGGAAGTTTCACCTAGGGCGCAAAATATCTTTGCACTGGCCGTGCCTGGCACTACTCTTACAAAAAATACCATGGGATCTTCACTGGCCACATATAGTACAGAAAAACTTGTTTTTCAGGGTCTCATGCATAGGGTCATCCACATGCCTCCCCCTATATCACCCACCCTGAAATGCAAAGAGAAAACAGGCATAAAGTTTGGATCCTGATCTGAATTTCCCAAAGCCTCAGAGTGTTTGAAACTGTGGCTTTAGTTCAGGCTGATCTCAGAATTGTTGTTTCCAAATTGTTTTGTTTTTAAAGGTAGAGTTTGTGGGTGTTACTCTGCATTTAAGCTTCAAACTGAGGCTCCTTATTTTAGTCGAGAGTGGGTGTGAGCTCTTGAATACAGGGGATTATTATGAAAATGCTGACATCCCTTTAAACTTTGTCCTGCAGCTTTGCAAACTCTTCCAACACTCTTTCCCCTCCCCACCAGCATTTCCCTTGCCCTGTCTGATTGGTGCACCTCTCTCCCATGCCTTTTATGGACTGTCACCCGGTCAGTTCTAAAGTGAAGAGGCTAGGGGCAGGTGCAAGTCCCTCTGCTATAGATACTTTTGCCAACCAATCCTCTCCCAGCTTCTAGACTCCCAAAATACCTAAAAGAGCCAATGAAGTTGGGGAAGCCCAGGATACCGGTGGGTGGGAGAGGCTAAAACTAGTTAGACTGATGTGGAGGGGAGATTCATTTGGGAAGGAATTCTGGCTGTTTTGGGAAGTGCTGTATGTCAGGCTCACTCTCAGGGCTTTGGTGACTTGTAGATAACAGGATTGTTCTGGTGGTTCTCTTCTATAAAGGTCAAAATGGTGATCAAAGTCTTTGTAGCCACCTCATCTGGGTCTACAGCGGTAGGTTACTCATATAATGTATGTTTCACCCCTATCTTCTTCTCATCACCAGGATCAGTTCGTTTGTGAATTAACCCGTGTGTAAGTATGGGCTGTGTATGTATTAGTTACCAGGTGAGCTTGGGTCTGAATGTGAGGGAAACAGTGAAATGTCTGTAGTCTGATGTCTAACAGCTAAATCCTGCAAGTGCCTCCACACATGGAGAATTATAGTTAATAAATATGGGTTGTGTGTATCTAAATTCTAATTGCAATTAATATATTGATGTCTAAATATAATTTCAATTAATAGACTGATTATTTTTTTTAAAAAAATATATGCAATGGGCTATTTAGGTTGCCTTAAAATATTGAGCTAGGCTGTTTGCAGTGGCCATTATATATATTTACTTTTGATATACTTTGTAATTCTGCTAGGATTTAATGCTGTTGCATAGTGGATATTGTTTCCAGGAATAAGCCAGAACCAAAGTGAGAAGAGTAAACTTGTTCCCAGTTACTTCCCTCCTCCCCTTTTTTGTTTTGCTTTGTCTCTTGAAAGGCTGTATGGGGGATTTTAGTTTTGAATCTTGCTGCCCTAGTTATCAGCACAACATGTTGGCTGAAGTGAAATGCGTGTGAAGAGAGGAGAGATCTGGAAATCCAGGGGAGCTGGGAACTTGGAAAGGACTATTTCCTTTTATATCCAGTTCCCAGAGGAGCTCAGATTGCAGCCTGCTTTAGCAATCGCTCAGTCACGGTGACACAGTAAACAAACTGGCTAATGCATGCACATAACTGTAACTGCAGCTCTACAGTTACACTGACACCACCTCCTTAAGAAACTTCCAGAGCAGAAGTGTTGAAAAGTACTGAAAAAGCCACTGCTCTCTGGAAGAGTCACTGTCTCTGGCAACTAAACAGAGCCCCACTAATGCCTAAAGTGGATCATAACAGAGAAATTACGAAGCTTTTACTAACCTTGCTTAGCACAGAGCATTTCAGCCTGAAACACTGTTATTGGAGACTGTTTAGACCCATTTTACCGACTTTTGTTTTTATATGAAAAAAATGAGATAATGAAAGTACAGTTGGGTTGCTAATCTGTAGTCAAGCACAGATTATTTAAATAGCTGTATAAATTACTATCTACCTTGCACAGATTTACTCTTTTCTTATGTTTGATCATTGAAGGAGAGTCATACCTGGCTATCTTTGTTCCCAATCAGTTGTCCTTAAGGAAGGGCTGCAAAGCATGACTGACATCACTCTGCAGACTTCTTTTCACATGTGTGCAATAGCTATCATTTTGGGTATTTCCAAGGGTTGAATCTGTGAGACTAAATCATGAGCCTCTGGACAAAGGCCCCAAAACACTTAGGCACATGCTTAAATCATTGCTGCCAATGATACTACTCATGCTTAAAACTGCATGTTTCAGTGCTTTCCTGAATCAGAGCTATATTCACCTCGTTGGCAGCTGTAACAGACTTTTCTTCTACGTATAAGGCACTGGAATGAAAGGGACACATAACATGCCCTGAACAGTGGATTACATATGCTTGTTATTCAGATGGACCAGTTTAAGCATTGCTAAAGCAATTTGCAATGATTACTAAGAAAGGTGATCAATGTCAGATGCACATTATCAATTTTGCATTTTTGGATTCCAATCTTCAGTCAGTGTTAGCAGTATATGAATATTATGCTTGTGAAATGCAACACATTTTGGTTGACTTGTTTATTTGTTTTTGTTATTGAACCATTTTTACACAAGCACAACTTTAATTCTGCATGTCTTGGATTTCTAATGTTAGACAGGTGTGTTATGTGCATGTGGTGGTTTTTTTTTTTTAACACCACCTTTCTCAAAAAGTAACATACACTCAGACTATTGATATGGGCCTGCAAACTTAACTATTACTTAACCAAATGTTTCACTTGAGTGATTTTTCTAATAAGTCATATATTGTTCTTATTGTAGTATTACTATAAAACAATAGGGATGGAAAGTGTCCTTTTAATCAACTTTAAATATTTATAGCATGAAACTCATCTCATACAGAGGGTCAGCACCAGGCACACACGTTGCTTAAGTCCCATTTAAGATTTATTTTGTACCAGTCTTGTATTGTTGTTCTGTGAATTTTCTCAATTCAGAATTTAATTTGTACTGGTATTACTGATGCAGTCTCCAGTTTGCCTATTTACTATTACTTCAAATGCTTATTGTTTCAAAACAAAATAAAAGTATGATTGGCCCAAACTCAAGTGGTGTAAGTCTGCATAACTTAATTGTTGTATGCAGTATTATAGCTGTGTCGGTCCCAAGATATTAGCGAGACAAGATGGGTGAGGTAATATCTTTTATTGGACTAAATAAATTCTGTTGGTGAGAGAGACAAGCTTGTCCAGCTGGTCAGAGCAGGTCTGGGAAAGGCCTTCCTCAGGTCTGGGAAAGGTATCGCAGCTAAATACAAGGCTGATCGCATAAGTAGTTTGCACATATTCTAAAGATCAGTTCAAGGAGAAGTGGTGTTAAGAGGTGCTAACAGCTTATGCTAAATATTTATGTTTGCCCTTGTACTTAGCTGCGATAATCTGAGGGCTTGGTTACACTGGCACTTTATAGCGCTATAAAGCCCCCATGAGCGCTATAACCTCCTCCCCGTCCACACGGGCAAGGCACGTAGAGCGCTATAACCACGGAGTTATAGCGCTCCTCGTAATCCACCTCCGCATGGGGAATAAGGGCTGTAGGGCAGCTGCTGTAGCGCTACAGTAAGAATGTGGACACCCACTGCGCTACAAGTGATCTCTGGAGATGCCTAGAGCCATTTAAGGCAATTGACGTCTCTTCCCTTTGTTTTGAACTCGGCTGGAGGAATGCGGAAGTACCTCTTTAGAGTTTCTCTCTTAACTCCATGGATAAGCAATGCAAATGTTTAAGGAGGGAGCCTGTGTGAAAACAAAGCCTTCTGTGAACGGAGGCTGGCTGACAGGCTTTCAGAAGAACGGAAAAACCACTGTCTCTCCCTCCATATACACACAACACGTCCCCCCTCACCCCCCTCGTTTAAAAAGCACGTTGCACCCAGCTGAATGCTGGGATACCTGCCCTAATGCGCTGCTCTTAATGCCGCATTAAGGGCCCCAAATGTGGCCATGCTATAGCGCTGGTGTGTCTGAGTGTGGACATACAATAGCGCTATACATATTACTGTATAAGGGGACCGCTATAACTAATAGCGTTAGAATCTTGTAAGTGTAACCATACCCTAAGTAACCTTTCCCAGACCAGCGAAAGAGCACTTTGTAGCTCAAAAGCTTCTCTTGCACCAAAATAAGCTGTTCCAATAAAAGATTTTACTGTCACCCCCCTTTTCTGTCTAGCTCAATTGTTGTTAAAAAATTACTCTCATATGGGTCTGTATTTGCAATATGTTACTGATTTAGTAAAATATTTTCCCAAAGCGAATCCAGTGAACCTGTTTACACTTTGATGCCATAGACCAGATTCTCAACTGGTGAAAATCAGCTGAGCTCTGGAGTGAAATCTGTTGGATATATTTTTCCCTTACTAAATCTTTACATATTTTAAATAACTTCTCCTTTATTATAGATTTCCTAATGGGAGTATTTAGTCTATGCAGAGCTATTCATTAAGGAAAGATGAAGATCAACACTTAACTGTAGCATACAGATTTACCAGATGGTTGGCTTGAAAAAGTCATAACAATTGAAGTCATTTCCTAACTATCTCTTAAAGTGTTTAGAAATCCTGTAAGCTAATACATTTTAAGAAGTATGCTACTGTATAATAAATCAGAAGAGGAGGTTTCATTCTTAGAGAGAGAGAATACCGTATCTCCTCCAATGTTCCTTACTGCCGTTCATGGTTATGACACCTCAGAAATCTTTTAATGTCACTTTATAAGTCCTTGTTAGATCTGATCTTTTTATGTGCTCATCTGCCTTCTAAGAATCAATTTGTAATTATAAAAGGAGATGAACCAATACACTTAGAAGTGCTCCTTGTGTCTACTGCCATGCAGAGTGCATGCAGGATTGGGCCCATATCTTGCATATTCTCCGTAAGTCCAATCATTTTCCTTCATAATAAAAGTGGTGGGGCGGGGGGGATTCCTCTCTGCTGATTGGCGTTCCCCACAAAAAGCGGTTTGCCACAGTGATGGGAATCCCAGTGGGGGGCATTTGAGGTTACTCAATTAGGGTGAACTGTAAAGAATGGGGCTGACAATCCCCAAAGCTGGTGGATATTTCTATAGTTAGCTTTACCAAGCCAGCACAAAACAGGTTCTTTATTGCCTCACTAGTTGCCTGGAAACCAGCAACACATTCCCTTAAAGTAACCCAGCCTCAGGCCTCCATCTAAGTGCCTAAGTCAAATATGAGGAAGATTTCTGAAAATCGTATTTTTTCATACAAAGGAAACGGTTCTACCAATTCCAAAGGATCAGACACATTACCTCCCAGGTTTCAGCGTGGTAGCCATGATAGTCTATATCTGCAAAAAGAAGAAGGAGTAGAGTGCCATAAGTACTCCTCATTCTCTTGCCTCCCAGGTCAATGAATATTCCAGATCTTACCCAAATACATGCTTACAGCCAATTCTTAACTAAACTAAACATTATTAAAAATAAAAGAGCAAGACTATGAATTAAAGATCAATATACATACAGACATGAGTTCAATTCTTGAATTTCAGATACATAGCAGAGATGGTGAGCTTAGTAGTTGTAAAGAGTTCTTTTAGATTTAGTCCATAGCTTATAGTCTAATGTCCAATATCATATTCAGGGTGTTTGCCTCTGAACTGGGACCTCAATCTTGAAACTCAAACTTCCCCTGATGAACCTTAAGCAGATCTGAGATGTCAGGATCAGGACCCAAAGGTCTTTTATACAATTTTGGTTGACCACACAGGCCTGGGTAAACAATAGACTTTTGATGTAACTTTTGTTTCCTAAGCACTCCCAGTAATTAGTTACACAAATTGACAGAGGGCAGTTTATCTATTAGGCAGCCTATTACAGATTTCAAAGAGAAATATAGACAATGACATTATTTTACTCAAGATTCATCTAAATATCAATATTCCCTTTTGATCTCTGAATTAATAGTTATAGTGACAGACAGGAATTGTCTGTTTACATGGCTGTCATCTAAGATACACACAATTAGTATCAGCTTTCATTCTTTAATAATACAGGTTGAGATTTCAAAGTTCTAGCCCTGAGTGGTCTTAATTATCATTTCTAACATGTATCTGCAGGTTGATTCTAAGTTAATTAGCCTGCAAGATGCTTAGCCCTTTCTGGCCATGTGTTACACTTTTTATAAGATTTGTTACAAGTATATTACAGTGGTCACAATAATGATTTGCTTGATTATATTTTAACTAGATAACATCACAGCCACCTGTTTGTGTAGCATTGTAGGGTTTATGACAGTGTGTTACTTACTTTGGCTGTCTTGTCAATTTCACAGCAAGAACCCTGAAATTGACACCAAAGTCAGGCAGCTAGAGCCCAGTTGCCTTTCCCTGCTGCCCTGGAGAGCTGGGTGGCTGGACCCTGGTCCCAGCTGGGAGCCAGGGGAAGGAGCTCTGTCAGCTTCCCCCACCCTGCTCAGTTGGGACCCTTGGCTGTGTTGTCAGTTTCATGGCTGAACTGTGAAACTGACAAGGCTGGCAGGTAGTGGGCAGGGTGGGAAAGCGGTGAGAAGTCAGGGCACCTGGACCCTGCTCTGCGGGGCAAGAAGCCTAGGTGACTTCTTCCCACTTCCAAAGGGGAATGGGAAGCTGAGAGGGATGGAGGCAGCCTGCCAGGCATAGATGACTAGTGCCTCCCCATACTGGGGCGGGGGCGGGGGGGCGCACAAGCTAAAGGAGAGAATGTGTGACTGACCCACATGTTTCCCATGCCCAGTAACCCCTCCCACCCTATGCCAAGCCTGGGGCCACAGCTCTCTCCCTGCCCCACCTTACCTGTGGGGGGAAGGTGGAGCTCTCTGTCCTTCTCTATTTGCACCTCATTTCGCACCTTTGGCCAGCTGCTCTCCCTGGCAGCTGGCTGGGGAGTGGCATGGAGCTGCTTCTGCCTGGGAGAGCCTGCTTTCAGAACAGGTATTTCCTAAAATGTAAACAATGTATTCAGGTTTTTAATTCTTGCTGACCCTGATAAAAATTGTGTGTGTTAGTGTTTGGATTGGATAGTGTATATATCAGTCCACTGCATCGTAGCGGAGGAGGAGAGAGGAAGAAGAGGTCATATAGCAGACCAGCCAGGCGAGGGCAAGTGAAGGCTTGTGTCTTTGAAGTATTGAGCCCTTACACTTCAGTTTTACAATAACTCATCCATTCAGCAGGATTGTGCTGAATACAGAATAACTGTATTCTTTGACTTTGAAATCCATGCCAGAGCACTAGTATCTAGGAGGGATGGTGGTGGGTGAATTTGACCACATATAGGCTTGAGCTCATATTGCAAACAGAAAGAGGGTGGCACCTCTTACCATGCTGAGCCACAACAGAAGCAGCAATGTAATAAACATAAATAATTCTCTGTCAGCCCATCAGGAACAGATTGTTTTTATAGCATCAGATCAGAGAACTGCATCAACTTTATTTGCCAGCTTTAATGCTGCTATAAACTTGCTGACCAGGTACCCTCTGCTGTTGCTGGACACCTATGGACAGTTGGTCAGCGGATAAATTTTGGATGCCAGGGCTATAGATGAAAATACTTGACTCCACGATTGATGAAACTGCCACTGGTGGCAGGGATGCAGCAGCACCACTCACTCAAATGTGGGTCAGTGGCTGACCTATCAGGGGAGCTGGACCGAAGGAGTGATGCTGTGACCCCATGCACAGGGAGTAGGTCACAGTGCACAGAATAGGGAGCAAAACCCAGCCATCCCCATGGACCAGAAGTCTCTTCAACTGGGGCAGGCGGTCGGGGTGGGAAGGTGAAAGTGGGATAGTCCTGTGAAACCTTGGACTGTTGGGAGCTATGGGTGAGATTAGTTCCTGTGGGCCCCACCTCAGGTTCCCCTTCAGATTGCTCTCTACAGAGCTTTGATGGAGCCCACCTCTGGCACAAAGAGAATACACCTTGTAAGGCTGATTTATCTGCACCGCCTCTCACCATCACAAAAGTGAAGGTCAGGAGATTTCAGTAATGTACATGAGGGCCTTGTATGGGCCCTCCATGAGGACATAAATTTCACCCTTTGAATGCATGGATGAGCAGTGTCTGAACAGAGCATGAGCATGGCAATTTCATCATATCCCCCTTAATGTATTCTTCTTTCCACCCCATACGCCTATCTCCTACTGCCTAACCCACCAAGCCCCCATCTCACACCCCTACTCCCTCAGGCATCTCCTGAATGGAGAGGAGAACAGCAGGGACCCAGCAGTTGAACAACTCACAGTCCAATCCCCTCCAAGGGACTGGAGGAAAGGAGCTATTGTTCCATCTATTACTAATCATTCCCTGTCCCTATTGAGATGCAAGAGTGGGAAAAGGATAGAGTCAGGCTTGCACTGGTGATGGAGGGGATTGTTTACTTTAATCTGTACAGATGATAGCAAAAAGGGCATGCAATGTGTGAGCAACATTTTTATTATTTTATTATTTATTACTGTATTTTGGCTCTAACTACTGGCACTCAAAATAATAAGTGCTGTAGAATTTCAAAACATCATCTCAGGACTCAAATAATGTCACAGTCACTGCTTCAGTAAGCCTCACCACAGAGAGAAGTGTTATCACTAAAGCCCTACTTCATGATATTGCAGAAATTGGGGATCCTGCAATATTCATCTTTTATTTTGATTTTAATTAGCCTACTTTATACAATCCACAATTTTGCATACATTTTGAGTATCCAATTAGTACTGCATAATATTCAGTGCCTGTAAAAGGCTAAAGTGACTAGACTCAATTTCCACAGCAGTTGTGTTAAGACATTTAGCCTTTTGAATTTTACATTGTACCAGTCACTTTTTTTTTTTAAATGATTGTAATATAGTTGCAGAAAAATGTCTGGTTATCAAAAAAATTAGCAGGCATAACATAACACTTAAGAGTTTATATCATTCCAGAATTTTTTTTAAAATAAATAGGTCAACTCTGGCTTTTCCAAATTGCTGCTATTAATAAAAGTCCATTATTACTCTTCTGTGACTTTTCCATGTCTTGTCCTCTATTCAGCCGCAATTATTTGAAGATCATCCCAGGATTCAAGTATGGCCTTAATGATTTTATAGCTGAGGCACAGAGCTGTTAAAGGTTACATGGGCAAGGATTGTTTCTTTATCTAGTTACCCAGTGCCTAGCACAATGGGGACCCTGATTGGGGTGTCTGATGTTACTGCAATGCAAACAATAGATTGCAGGTCTGGGGCAGAGATGAGAACAGAACTATTTCCTGGTTTCCATCAGTACACTACAGTATAAGCTGTTATGATACTTTATATGCCCTCAGTCCCATGTACTGATACTGAAACACAGGCCAAAATTTTTATTCAGAACTGTTTTGAACACATTACAATAGACTTTTACTGATTCTTTTTAAAATCTGAAGCTGCCTCTGACCTGAGATAACATTAATGTGAGTCACCCCTTTTACACCTATCTGTAAATAAATAATGTGTAATACAGTGTGGACAGCCCAAGGCATTCAAAAATCAGGAGTTAGACCTCCCACTAAGTACAACACTGGCTTAAAAATCAACAGAGATTAAAAAATAGTAAACATTGAGGTCTCTCCCCCGCAACCCTGATTTCCTTTTTTAAATGTTTCTGTATGTGTTTTACTCTCTGTCCTAATATTGTTTGAGCTGAATGTTCTATCCCACTATACCTATGTGAGTCTGAAATTAGACAAACCTTGTTGACCCACGTCTAATACTTAAAGCAGGGGTTCTCAAACTGGGGCTCAGGACCCCTCAGGGGGTCGCGAGGTTATTGCATGCGGTCACGATCTGTCAGCCTCCATCCCAAACCCTGCTTTGCATCCAGCATTTATAATGGTGTTAAACATATTTAAAAATGCTTTTAATTTATAAGGGAGGGGGGTCGCACTCAGAGGCTTGCTATGTGAAAGGGGTCACCAGTACAAAAGTTTGAGAACCACTGACTTAAAGCCATAAACTAGGGAATGCTGGGTTGCAGTTCAATTGTCATTCCTCCTCCCACAGCTCTTGGAGCACTAGGTGATGTTGTGCCCTGTGTACCATATGTGCTTAAATTTCTGTGCACGAGATGGGCTAATGCTGGAATTAGAGCGGTCAAAACTGTGTTTATTGGCTTTTGTAGCATTAGGTATAAGCATTAGTATTGTTTGAATGTCTATTTTGTGTATGATTTACACAGATGTTCTCCTGTTCATAGAATCATAGACTATTGGGATTGGCAGGGACCTCAGGAGTTCATCTAGTCCAACCCTCTTCTCAAAGCAGGACTAACGCCAACTAAATCATCCCAGCCAGGGCTTTGTCAAGCCATGCTTTAAAAACCTCTAGGGAAGGAGATACCATCACCACCCTTGGTAAGCATTCCAGTGCTTCATCACCCTCCCAGTGAAAAAGTTTTTCCTACTATCCAACCTAAACCTCCCCCTCTGCAACTTGAGACCATTACTCCTTGTTCTGTCATTTGATACCACTGAGAACAGTCTAGATCCATCCTCTTTGGAACCCCCTTTCAGGTAGTTGAAAGCAGCTATCAAATCCCCCCTCATTCCTCTCTTCTGCAGACTAAATAATCCCAGTTCCCTCAGCCTCTCCTCTTAAGTCATGTGCTCCACCCACCTAATCATTTTTGTCCGCTGGACTCTTTTTCCAATTTATCCACATCCTTCTTGTTGTGTGGGGCCCAAAACTGGAGACAGTACTCCAGATGAGGCCTCACCAATGCTGAATAGAGGGGAATGATCACGTCCCTTGGTCTGCTGGAAATACCCCTACTTATACAACCCAGAATGCCATTAGCCTTCTTGGAGACAAGGGCACACTGTTGACTCATATCCAGCATCTCATCCACTGTAACCCCTAGGTCCTTTTCTGCAGAACTGCTTACTAGCCATTCGGTCCCTAGTCTGTAGCAGTGCTTGGGATTCTTCCGTGCTAAGTGTAGGACTCTGCATTTGTCCTTGTTGAACCTCATCAGATTTCTTTTGGCCCTATTCTCTAATTTGTCTAGGTCCCTCTGTATCCTATCCCTACCCTCCAGCATATCTACCACTCCTCCCAGTTTAGTGTCATCTGCAAACTTGCTGAAGATGCAATCACACCATCCTCCACATCATTAATGAAGATATTGAACAAAACCGGCCCCAGAACCGACCCTTGGGCCACTCCACTTGATATCAGCTGCTAACTAGACATGGAGCCATTGATCACGACCTGTTGAGCCTGACGATCTAGCCAGCTTACTATCTACCTTAGAGTCCATTCAATCAGCCCATACTTCAACCTGCTGTCAAGAATACTGTGAGACTGCCTGTGACAGCCCTGCTAGAGAAGTGGCGGCCGGCTGCCCTCCGACTGGGCTTGCTGCTGGGGACAGGGACTGAGCCTGGCATAATTTGGGCTCCCGCAGCCCCTCTCCCCAGCAGTCGGTCCCCTGGGGAAGAGGGAGCGGCTTGTTGCTACTGCTCCAGCCAGGTGCTCTCTCAGGCAGCTGCTGTGCTGCACAGAACAATGACCTGGAGCTGCCAGCTTCAGCCGGACTGCCAGGGACAGGGGCTGAACGTGCCGAGAGGGACAGGGAGGGAAGAAGGACAGAGCTTTCCCTCCTACACTGGTAACTCTGGCGCGGTGGGGAGGTCGCTGGGCTCAGGAGACACATGGAGCGGTCATGTGTCTCCCCTTTAGATTGTGCCCCCACTAGTGTTGGGAGGCATGAGTCGTCCAGCCAGGAATATGGCCATGTGCACCCAAAAGTTCTGTAGCCTCTGCTCATCATCCCAAACCTGTATGACAATGCGATCCCACGAGGTAGAGCTCAGGCCCGGAACCGGCACTCCACCGTTTGCATTTGGTCTGTTAATGTCACCAACAACCTTTAATTGTTCCTTTCTATGTCCCACAGCAATCTAACCTCCAAGGAATTGTCCATGACTTCTCTTACAGCTCTGCAAATACTGCAGGATCAGATGACCTGTGCTCACTACACTGATTACAATAGTGCAGAGCTGTGCAGGATACATGCTTGGTGCTTAAACTCAAACTCATGCCATTAGTTCCTGAATAGTGTAGGTCTCTCACCAAACAAACAGAAAATAATATCAGAATTATGGCTGCAAACCAATGGCATATGCTGCAGGATTAGTTTCTGGCTTCCAATTGCTCAGAACATTAGAATCAAAATGTACAAGTGACATGTTTAAGTTGTATCTGATACACAATGGAAGTTATGTCCTAACATTGCATATACAACGCCTCTTGATATTCCTGGAAAACCGCAAAGCACAGACTGAGTGGGGAAAGTTTCCAACACAGAAACTAAAGAAACATTTTTTATCAAGCATCCTTAATTGTATCTGTGGTCTAAGTGTTCAGGGGCAGGCCCAAAAGAAACGATTCTTGGCAGAATAACATTTCATAAATAAAGTCTAGCTTAAAGAAAGCTGTTTTATATTGGATAAAGAATCCAGTTTGATATAGCTGCATTGACTCTTAATGTAACAATTCTATTTTTTTTAGCTTGCATGAAAATAACAATTCTTGCTTTTTCCTCCCCTCTTCTAACTAGATTAAGAAGAAACAGCAAGAAGTAGTGGGCTTCTTAGAGGCCAATAAGATTGACTTTCAGCAAATGGATATAGCTGGTGATGAAGACAACAGGAAATGGATGAGAGAGAATGTCCCAGGTGAAAAGAAGCCACAAAATGGAATCCCCCTCCCTCCACAGATCTTCAATGAGGAGCGCTACTGTGGGGTGAGAAGTCATTTGACATTTTCATAACTTTGCTGACATTCTTCCTTCAGGACATTTCATAAGTGCCCTAAATTCCACCTCTCTTCAAATCATTTGAGATTCTCTTTTAAGTTCATAGATTTAGGAGATGTTTCGTTAGCCCTGAAGAGAAAACAGAGGGCCTGAATGTCCCCTTTCACAGAGACACCTACAGGGAGGGAAAACTTATTAAGGAAACTCTGCTTGGTGAACAGCTTGGAGTTTCCTATCCTCTGCAGAGGCAGTGACTTGTGGGTTCAGTGAAATGCACAGAGTGTCAGCTTGCCACTCTTACGGAGCTCCCTGGAAATCATGTGTTCCCTCGCACTTCACCACAGCGCCTGATATAGCATAGCTTATTCATGAGCTGTTCTTCTATTGGTTCCCTGCCCACACTCTACTTCTGCCCTATCTTGAGGGGGCTAAAGGGTGCTGAATGGGTGATACTGCAACTTCCACTGGATAGTCAGAGGGCAAGGCCCTATAGAGCAGCTGTCCCTTTCCCCAGTCCAGGTGTCTAGCTCTGCATCCTTTGGCTTGACGTAACCTCCTCCCACACATAAAAAGCAAGCAAATAAATGTGGAGTCCCAACCAAATGAATAGAGGATACCTGCCTCTGGATACTTCCACTGCATGCATCTGACGAAATGGATATTAGTCCATGAAAACTTATGCTTCAATACTTTAGTTAGTCTTTAAGGTGCCACAGGACTCTTTGTTGCTTCTGCAAATCCAGACTAACACGGCTACCTCTCTGATTCAAATGAACATGGAGTTCCACCCCTACAATGTTTGTGTAGAGGGGCACCACTGGAGTTCAGACAGGAGGTGCAGAATGTTGCTTTCTAGGCTCTACTCCCTTCCTTCCAGCAACTTCAAAGCCTTTTCTTATATTATTTCTATTCCTTTTGTCCCCTTTGTGCCACATAGTGGGATTTCATTAGTCTGTTTAGGCATAGTGACTGTATCTGTAAATACTTAATAGAGCTTTTCTTGCCCTGTATGGATATTTGTGAATAACACTCTGACAGCCTCTTAGGTCCCAGCCTCTGCCTGTACTGAGTCAGGGAACCATCGGACCAAATTTGGGGATGAATCCCGGTCACATACCACTGAGTCTCATTACGCACATGTTAAGAAGAAGCCCCTTTGGGCCTCATCCAGTGCTTTAAATGTTGTCATTGATTTTAATGAACATCGGACCAGGCTGTTAGTTACCATTAAGTCTCAGAGTTTGTCACGGAAGTCACGGATTTTGTCACTTTTCCTGACCTCCGTGACTTCTGCAGTGGCTTGTGTGCCTGGCCCGGGGTCCACCTGAGCAACTTGGGCAGCCCCCAGGCCAGGCGTACTGGCTGCTGTTGGGGCAGTCTTGGGCCCTCCTGCCTTCCACTAGCAGGAATTTGGGTGTGGGAGGGCTCAGGGCTGGGGATTAGGGTACAGGGTGTTGTTTACCTGGGGGGGGGGGGGGGGCTCCTGTCCCTCAGCTCTTAGCTCCATGTGCTACCTCTGGTGGCAGACACCGCCCCCGCACCTCCCATTGGCTGCAGTTCTCAGCCAATAGGAGCTGCAGAACCAGGGTTTGTGGCAAACGGGAAGCAGCATGTGGAGCTCAGGATCAGGGTAGGAAGCACCCCCCTGGTCCCCTCAGCACCTGCGGTGCCACCCTGCTTCCCACAGCACCCGTGACACTCCCCAGACCAAGCCCCCAGAGGATCCATGGTGCCCCCGAGCTGCACCCCCCCAGTCCACACCCTCCCCAAACACCTGTAGCGCCCCCGCAGGCTGTGCCCCGCCCCCAGCATCTGTGGCGCCCCCCAGGGCCGTGCCCTTTGAACACCCCTGGGGCCCTGCCCGGGCTGTCCCCTGAGCCTTTCCCGTCCCCAAGTTATAGTCAAGGGTATGTAGTAAAAGTCATGGACAGGTCATGGGCCATGAATTTTTGTTTACTACCTGTGACTTTTACTAAAAATATCAGTGACTAAAACGTAGCCTTAGTTATCTCCCTGATGACAGAAATAGATTCTACCATTTAATTACCGAGGTAACAGAACTTAATAGAAAAAAGATATATGTACAAAATATTCTACAATATACAAGATTATAATTCTGAAAAAGGAATACAATTATTTATTATTATGATTATATTTTTCTGGTAGTGCACACAATTTGCTAGGTGCTTT
The DNA here is from genome assembly GCA_007922305.1 of Dermatemys mawii. Lineage (NCBI taxonomy): Eukaryota > Metazoa > Chordata > Testudines > Dermatemydidae > Dermatemys > Dermatemys mawii. The sequence continues at coordinate 81,315 of ML677384.1, read as the reverse complement.
ACAAATGAAAAGAAGCCATGATCCCCACTCAAATGAGCTAAAATATTTTTTTTTACATCTGGAACTCAGAGATCCCTGGGCAAAAATATATGCTTATCTTTGCATGCAAATTTGGCTGTTGCACATAGATATTTAGGCAGCTATCTAGCTATTTGTACATACAATCATGCTCAGAACCAACGTAAATGAAAACTCAGCTGTATGTATGCAATTATTTGAACTTATTTTGCACATGAAGTTTAGGCCTTCCTTTCTGAAAATTCAGCCAAATGTTTCTTGTCTATTGATTATCAGACATCACATAGATTTAAAAAATCGATATTCTTCAATGGGACAATGTGTCCAGAGTATAAAGATTCAGGGAGACAGCTTTGCCTCTCACAGATTCTCAGCAAACAGGTTTCCTTCCTTTGTTATAGATAAGAGAAGATCCGTGGCTTGGGTTTGGGCCTCAACTTTGAGGTGATCAAAAGCCAGATGTGAAATTCTGTATGTGAGCCTATTTTGAGTTCTAGACAGTTTCACTTCTGTAAAAATTCAAGACTTCTGTCTCAGAATGTACATTATCTAATTTGTTCCTTGAATCAGAGTAAAATTTATTTCATAATTTTTACCGGAATTAAGAGTCCAGTTACTTCAGACAGTTCTTTACCTTGTGTGCTTTGCTAACTCTTGCAATATTACAATGTATCTCATGATATTTACTGTTTATCTTCACGCTCCAGCTCCTGGAGTCATGCGATCACATGAAAATCTCACCTTTGATTTAAACAAAAAGAAAGCGCATGTTCTAGCCCTAATGGTTGTAGAAGAAAGTTTGAAAATATGACCCAAATGCACCCTAATGGCTCAAGCCTAGAAGGCAAATAAAAAGCAGCTCAGATTCATTATTTTTTAAATCTTGTGATTTTTAAGTCAATCTCATGGTTTTTGGCTGCCTGACTCATGAATTTTGAATATTTTGGGTAGGCAATACTGAGTCACTCAAGACTAAAGGCTTCCTACCAAGGGTGGTCTTGTGTCCCATTATAAATGTGTTTTCTTGCTTGAGTTTTCAGTTAAATATTTATGGTATTTTTATTGATCTCTTTCTATAACCTGTATGTCAGAGCCTATGTTCTTGTTTACTCCACATGTAGTTCTAAGTGAGCAATGGTATAGATCCAGTGCAGCCTCCACTGAGGAAGGCAAGTATATGTCTAAGGCACATTGGGGTAGGCACTTGGGGATGGGGGGGGGGAACAGAACTTATAATAAAAATGGAAGCAAGTAGTAAAACACAGATTAACTGCAATGGTTCCAATGGATAACATTTCAACTAGATTATTTTGCTTATAATGCTTTGGCATATGCATTGCTTACATAATAAATATTCACCATTTTATGACAGAAACTGTTAATCAACCTTAGGTGCTTTTATATTTGATTATGGGCTTGCAACAGGGAAATTACTTCTCCTTACATTAATGTGTTAAACCAATGGAAGGTAATATCATAACATAAATATTCTTCGAGTGCCTGCTCATTCATGTCCATTCCATGTTAGGTGTGTGTGCTCGCCACATGCGCTGGTGCTGGAAAATTTTCCCTCACTGGTATCCTTTGTGGACTGGCTCTGAGGCCTTCTGGATTGGCACGTATATGTGCCCATATAAGGGGTGCCTCTGGCTCCCCCTCCTTCAGTTCCTTCTTATCACCAGTGACAGTGCTGGAACATCTCCTTGCTTCGGCAAGTGCTCTTACCCAGTGGTTCTTCCTATCGTTCATTGTATAAATAGTTCTTAGATAAGTAGTTCTTTTTGTTCTATTAATAGTTAGCTAATAGTACTGTAGAAAAATTAGATAGTCCCCTAAGGGACTTAGCCCAGGGACAGGGCTGGTTATCCATTGGAGATACCATGTATGTACATGAAAATTATTGGGACACTTACAGTCTAACAACTTTATCCAAAGAGGAACTAAAAGGGTGTGTTTATTTAATATCAAGCACATCTTATGACCAATCATTGTTGTAATCTTTGTCCTTTCTTCCCCCTTACTTTGTTTCCTATCCATTGCTATGTTGTGCCTAATGTAAGGCCAGATTCTGCCTAGTCCTTACACTTCTGCATCTTTGTATTTGTTTCGCCAAGTGGCATTAAACACACTGATCTAAATATGCTGCTTTCTATGTCTCAGATTCTGCAAATCCTTAGTCATGAGAGTAGTGATTTGAGGCAATCATGTACTGAAGGATTTGTAGGTTCTCTTCTTTTTTGCATATGCTTCTTACCAATTTCTTGTTCTTTGTTTAATTCCTTTTCTAGGACTTCGAATCCTTCTTCTCTGCCAAGGAAGAAAACATTATTTATTCATTCCTGGGTCTGGCACCTCCTCCGGGTTCAAAGGTATGAATTTCTGTTCTTTGCTGAGGCCCATTCATTTTAATTTAGTAAAAGATGAAGGTAGGCCCCGACTCAGCATGTAAAATAATGGACAGTGACAAGTGCTGCAATAAGAAATTAGTTTGCTGGCACAGGGCTGCAGCAAAGTCTTTTGAGATAAAAACCAGTGATGAAGGCTTTCCAATAGAAAGACTTCCAGCCCGCCTTCTTTCACCATGGATTTGTTACAATCTCTTCTGCTACTTTTAAAAAAAAGACATATATTTTGCCATATTCCACTTTGAAACCAGGCAGCAATCCCTAATCCCATACACAAACCCCACTGCACAGAGCCTTGAGTGAACAGACTTTGTATGCGAGAACTATGCAGGGCTAAGATACAGAATCCATTCCCCTATCTGGGTGGATATCTCCTGTCAAGAAATGGGAGACTGTGACTCTGTTTAATCAGATAGAGGGAGTTGCAGATACTGGGTCCTTACAACCCTCGCTCCTTTAACTAGGCCCATGGTGTGCCACAAGCCACCTTTCTGCACTGTCCCATATAAAGCTCAAAACCCAGCTCTGTTGTGCTGATTCCCCCTGCACAGTTTCATAGCTGATCACCCCTTGTCTGTTGAATTGCAGCTGCTCCCTCACTAATTCCACCTCCCTCACTAATGTACAGATTGTGTTGATGAAGTGGCACTTGTGCACAACATTGATTCATAATTAACTCTGATTATAATAAGCTGACTCCACCTATAGTAGGGACACAGATAACAAGGGAATGTCTAAATTTGACCAGAACAGTGGTTATCTAGTCCAGTATCCCATCTCTGACATCTTCTGCTTCCGAGGAAGCTGCAAGACAGCTTGCAAAGGACAACTGTGGAATTAACCTGTACACAAGGAAAACTTTTTCCTAATCTCATCAGTTAGTGATCATCTTTTGACCAGAAGCATGAGGATTTATATTCTTCAATTTTTTAATCCTAACTAATGTAATTGTGGATGTTCCCAGTATTCATATAAATCACTGGTTTTTATGAATCCTTTTTCTCCTTTCTCCTGTGGGATCCCTGTAAATTTCTTCACAATCTTATCTGGTTTTGTCTAACTTAAATAATGTTGTATCCTCTGTAAGTTTTCCCACTTCACTGTTGAGCACTGGTCTTAATACAGATTCTCCAGAGACGCCTCAGCTGTTAACCTTTGCTCTGTTATGCAAAGCGGCCATTTATTCCTCTTCTTTTTTCTCTCTTAGCCAGTTTCTGAAACCTGGCAATGCTTTATCATTCACATCATAATTCTGTTGTTTGCTAATAGCCTCTTGTGAGGGACTTCATCAAAGGCTTTTAGGAAGTCCATTTACGCTATCTCTACCAGTTCCTCTCTATCCACTATATTTTGTTGACATTCTGATATATTCTAGAATTGTAGAGAGGCATGCTATTTTTTCCTTTACGGAAGCTGTGTCGGTTTGTCCCTAACATGTCATGTTCATCTAGGGGGCTTATAGCTCTATCTTTGATTATGCTCAAATGCGGGGTGAAAGTAAGTTAAAGGACTTATCGGTATGCCGGAAGTCCTGATCGGGGCGGAGCCTCAACCGGAAGAGGCGTGGCCTCAACCGGAAGAGGCAGGGGTTTAGCCTCAGACTCTTTAAATCAAGATTTAAAGGGCCCAGGGCTCCAGCTGCCACTGCAGGGGAGCCCCAGGCCCTTTAAATCACTGAGGAATCCTGGGGGCTCCTGGCTGCCTATGCTACCCCAGGGCTCCCGGGCTCTGGCAGAGCTTTAAAGGGCCTGGGGAGGTAGCGGTAGCCAGGTGCCTAGGGCCTTTTAAATCCCTGCAAAGCCCTTCTGCCGGAGTCCTGGGTTAGCGCCCATGGAGCCCTGGGCCCTTTAAATTCCCTCCGGAGCTCCACTGCCAGTACCCCAGGGTTCTGGCAGCAGGGATCAGGTGGGGATTTAAAGGGCCCCGGATCTCCAGCTGCCTGCTATCGGCCTGGCCCTTTAAATCCCCGCCACAGCCATGGCCGGAGCCCTGGAGTAGCTGCAGCAGGGCTTCGGCGGAGACTCGCTGCCGCTCCCCAGCGCTATGGTAGCAGGGCTCAGGAGAGATTTAAAGGGCTCCGGGTGGTAGCAGCTGCCGCAGTCCTGAGCCCTTTAAATCCCCACTGGAGCCCTGCTGCCGGAGCCCTGGAAGAGTGGTGGTGGGCTCTGGCGGGGATTTAAAGGATCCCAGGGCTCCAGCCCTGCTACTGCCTTCGAGCCCTTTAAGTCCCCACCAGAGACCCACCGCCGCTCCCCAGGGCTCTGGCAGCAGGGCTCCCACAGGGATTTAAAGGGCTTGGGACTGCGGCAGCCGCTACCGCCCCAAGCCCTTTAAATCCCTCCTGAGCTGCCCCCCCCCCGGCAGGTCTCCGGCAGGGATTTAAAGGGCTCTAGGGCGATAGCAGGGCTGGAGCCCTGGGGCCCTTTAAATTCCCGCTGGAGATGCGCCGCCGCTCCCCAGGGCTCCAACTGCGGGGCTCTGGCGGGGATTTAAAGGGCTGGGGCAGTAGCGGCTG